>SEYY01024542.1:0-25000 GCA_009176605.1 Armadillidium nasatum | reverse complement strand
TTTTTGAGGGAGGGGAGTAAAAAAAATTATATAATGGCAACCCATTAACATGTAACTTGTAAGCACTGAGCCGCTGACAACCTTTAAAGGACTATGTCATTGTGCGCTCTTGAAAGATCGTTTGATTTCATACTGAAAAAAATATCTTTAGTTTTAAATTTATTTTTTTTAATTTAATTGTTTTTTTTTTCTTAAAAAATCAATTTAAAAAAGTCTATTAAAAAAAAAAAAAAAAAAAAATTTCGTTTTCGTAGTTAGGCCAAAGCTTTGGTTAGGCTGAGTAGAAAAAAAAAATTGATCCCGCGTCACTAAAGTATTACCGCAAATTTTAATAACCACGGTAATGTAATTTTGTCCTGCTTGTTTCCTGGGGAAATCATTATTACTTTCTTAAAAGAAGCTAAATTATATGCTCTGATTTAAGGTGAAAATAAAATAGAAATAATTTAAATTGAAATAATTTAAAAATGGTCTTTTAACATATGAAGTTGTCTATTGACATAATTTTTGAAGCTTGTCTTTTGACAGAGTTTTGGAGCCTGTCTTTTGACAGAATTTTGAGGCCTGTCTTTTGACAGGATTTTGAGGCCTGTCTTTTGACAGAATTTTGAAGTTTGTCTTTTGATAGAACAGAGAAGGTTATCTGTTAATAAATATTTGTAATATTTTGAAGAAAGATATAAGTGGATGAAATAAAGAAAATAAGATAGTGGTAGTAAAAATGGTATTGTTTGGAAGTGGTAATGGTGATGATAATTTTATAATTAAATGAAGCACCAGCATATGATCTCTGTAATTGAATTGCTGGAAAAATTGAAGAAAGGAAAAAAAAAAAAAAATTACTTTTTGATACAGGTTTAGTAAATATATCAGATACATTATCTTCAGACTTTACATACTTTAAATCTACAATACCATTTTGAATTTCATTCCTAATAAAATTATACCTAATATCAATATGCTTAGACCTACGATGATGTATAGCATTTTTAGATAATGAAATGGCGTATGCCTTGATTACCAATATTCACAGTAACACTTTCTTTGTTGAAACCTGGCATGTTAGATAACAATTGTCTTAAGTTATTACCATATATTCAGCTTCACATGTTGATAATGCAATAACCCTTTGTTTTTTTTTTTTCTTTCATGAAATTAGAGGTCCATTATTATTTAATTGAAAACTATAACCACTAATACTAAATCTATCTAATGATGACCTCCAATCTGAATCACTATAACCAATTAATTTAATTAATTTTAACTTCTCATTTGATTAATTAAATTTCAAATTATAATTTATAGTATGTTTTAAATATTTTGATACATGTTTAGCTAATTGTAAATGTGGACTCTTTGGTTTATTCATATATTGAGATAAAAAGTTTACAGGAAAACATATATCAGGTCTAGTACAACTCATCAAATAAACTACTTACAATTTCTCTGTACAATTTACCATCTGTTAACAATTTTGAATCATTATACCTAAGTTTACTAATATTAGGATCACATGGAATTAATTGCCTTAGTATTACAATTACTCATTTTAAATTTGCTTAATATTTTTTCTATATATTTTGATTGCTTCATACTAATACAGTTATTCTCAAATATAAATTTAATACCTAAAAATATAGATAGTTGACCCAAGTCTTTCATTTTAAATTTATTTGAAAATATTGTTTTAACATCATTTAAAATATCAACATTTCTGACAGCAATTATTTATATCTATCCAAATTATCAATAAAATACAAATTTTACATTCTTCATCGACCTTAAAATATACACATGTACAGTCGTGAACAGAAGTTCATTCCTATTAAGCTGGAAATATTTATATAAAATGGAGATCATCTCAGATTCAGCCAATCACAGTTCAATTAAGCCCCTCTCAATGTTTTTATTCTCTTTTTATTCAAAATAGAGCTTTTTTGAAATGATCTCCATTTTATGTAAATATTTATTTCCAGCTTAATAGGAACGAACTTCTGTTCACGACTGTACCAACTACAGATTTCATAAAATTTTCAGATATGAGAAAAGGATCTAACGAAGTTATTATAAATTCTGTCACACTTTGTTTTAATCCATATAATGATTTATTTAATTTACAAACTAACATATTATAACCTATATATATTTGGTATTGCTCCATCCCTAAATATATATATATATATATATATATATATATATATATATATATATATATATATATATATATATATATATATATATATATATATATATATATATATATATATATATATATATATATATATATATATATATATATATATATATATATATATATATATATATATATATATATATATATATATATATATATATATATATATATATATATATATATATATATATATATATATATATATATATATATATATATATATATATATATATATATATATATATATATATATATATATATATATATATATATATATATATATATATATATATATATATATATATATGATAATAATTTGATCTATCACGATACCTCAATTTTTCACTATATTAAAAATATAAAATTAAAAGGTGCTGAAATGCATTCTACACATACTTATACTATATGGAAAAGTCTCAATGTCTCAAAAACAAAATTTCTTCATATCTCCCTCTCCAAAACACCTCCCAACTTTCCTTTCTCTACATGGTTGCTAAGGCTGCCTTTAGGAAGCTGGGAATACTGTACAGATTGCGAGAATTTTTTTCTTCTGAGCAGTTACTCTCTTTAATTATATAATGGATCTCATTCGCCCTTGTATGGAGTACTGTTCTTACATTTGGGAGGGCTCTGGTTCCTCCTCTCTTCTGGATAGGGTTGAGTCTAAGGCAAAAAGATTAATTAACTGTCCTTTACTTTCAAACTCTGCAACATGACATTGTGCCCACTCTCTTTTCTATAGGTGGTACAATGGCAGGCAGGTGCTTGAGGGAATTAGCCTCTCGCATTCTACCACCTTTGTGTCACCCTCATTGCACAAAGGGTGCCCTGCTCACACACAAATTTTGTGTGGATGTTGGAAACACCATTCAAGGCTTCCATCTGCAAACCACCTGAGAGGTGTACATTAGGTTCGGGGCTGGGTGGATTTTCTTACTTCCTCTTTTATAAGCCCTCTTCCTTGAAAAGTGGTAGTGATCTGTATATATATATATATATATATATATATATATATATATATATATATATATATATATATATATATATATATATATATATATATATATATATATATATATATATATATATATATTATGATGTAAAAAAAAAACTTTTTGGGTATAAAAAGATTTATATTAATATGAAAATCTAGATAAAAGTAAGTAGATTCTGGTTGTTTGAAATATCAATAACCAAAGACTTGTTATATAGGCTAATTTATAAAATATCTATACCTAACCTAACTATTACTACAGAACCTAATCTAGTCAGACAATTTAAAAAAAACTAATGTAACTAATAACAATTTTATTCCAAATATTGATTATTTTTAGGCAATTAAACACTTATATATCATTATCTGAACAATAGAAATCTGCTTAACAAAAACCAAAATGTAATATGAAATACAATTTGAAATATGAAAATGTTAAAGCAGTGTTTATATACCAGGAATAGAGCTAATAAAATGTTAGTGTAGTAAATGGTAATGTTAGTTATAAATATTTGGAAGTGATCAGAATGCTGTAATGGTTATGTTAGACCATTAATTAAATAATTTGATCAGGTTTGGTCTCCTTATATGAGGAAAGACATTGAAATGCTGGAGGCAATATATCAAGGATGATTTTAGGGTATGAGAATAAAGCTATAGAGAAAGGTTGGAGAGTAAATTTTTTCTTCTATATACCAGGCTTTTATTTCTACTCTATTGAAACTATATAAAAAAATTATGTATAAATGCATTAAATGAAACCTAATAGAGCTTTTAATATTAAATTCTTCTCATTCTACTCATATCATTTGTGTACTCTGCTCCAACTAACAGGGTTGTCATATATGTATCTTGTTTAACAATCTTTACCTTACAATACTAATATATAATATCTTGCATATTTTTATTGCAGGAATATTTTTAATTACAAAAATGAGTTTGAAGCAAGCGTTACCTTTGAGGAATGGATTAAAAAACATTTTACGTGTGAATCGTATAAACATAGAGCAAGTTCGATATGTAGATTTAAAGAAACCAAAGACTCACTGGAGAAGGATTCTTGCAATGCGTGTTGCAAAACCAAAATACAAAAAAAGATACGAAATTCTCCCCATAGATGAACTCTGCACCAAATCACTTATTTATAAAGAAAAATTGGAGAATGAGGTTAGTTACTATTATAAATATTAAGAATGGAGTCAAGTTTCAGTATCAACATCAATATCTGCAAGTATTGGTAAATTTTGTGGTATCAGGTATTGGTATATAAAATTTTTATAAGTATTGGTATCCGTAAAAAAAATGACTGATACCGATACTAAAATCTTGCATGAAAGAAAATTGATAATTTCTGCTGCTTCTTGACTTAAGTTTTTGTCATATTTTAAATTTTATTAGTTTTTATAATTATTTATATTATTATTCATTATTATTAGTCGTGAATGGTTATTAAAAAGTATAGCACATTATTTTTTTACACCTACTTTTATATGAAAATTTTGAAAAAAGTGACCCATTTTCCCCCGTTTGAGATATATATATATATATATATATATATATATATATATATATATATATATATATATATATATATATATATATATATATATATATATATATATATATATATATATATATATATATATATATATATATAGGGCATTCACCATCCATATCTGGAAATTTTGGCAAAAGAGCAATACGAGACAATTGATAATGCGAAGGTGGTTGTAATTTTTCATGCAGGACCTTATCAGCAGGATGATTTGCACGAGTTCCTCCTCGATCTTTATGATATTAACTTAGCACGAATGCCGCACAGAAAAATGGTATGGGATCATTATTTTTTATTTATTAATATTAAAAAATTTGGAATTAAATATTTAGTATCTAGTTAAAAATGATTTCCTATTGTAAGTAACTATGTAATTTTCTTAATGCTTCTTAAATATATATATATATATATATATATATATATATATATATATATATATATATATATATATATATATATATATATATATATATATATATATATATATATATATATATATATATATATATATATATATATATATATATATATATATGCAGACTATTGATATTGCTTTTAAAGGAACTAAATATGAACCTTTGATAAGATTATTTGAAACCAATTGTTTTGTTTTTACGTCAGATGAAGTTATCAACTTTTCAAAGGTAATTATTATTATTATTATTTTATTATTATTATTGCGTTGAAAAATTAAAGAATTTATTATAAAAAAAGAATTTTGAGAAAATGGTATTTAAAAAATTAGCTAAATTTTGTGTTCAATTTAAACTCGTAAAATTTAATATTGCTTTTAAAAATGATTTACACACTAATTATTATTTTACTTTTAGAAACAACTGTTAATTATGGGTTTAGAATAAAGGTACTTAAGACATGATTTATGTAGAATTGAGGAAAGTTATAAAAATGCTAGGGAGAAAATATTAATAGTCAAGTTAAATTTGTTAATGTTTGTAAAATAACGTAAATTGAGTGGTTTAGGAACTTTAAAAAAAGAAAGAATTTATAATTGTAGGTTAAAATTTGGACATGCCTAATAAAGAGAGAGATTCGTGTTGGTTTATTTAAAAATATAAATGAATGACATTTGATGGAACAGTGTTTTGAATTGATGGTAAAATGAAGTCTTTTTAATTAAAGTTCCATGATTTATGCACAGTTGTGATTAGTAAATCACGTGGTTAGTGATATCTTAGTTTAATTTCGGTTTTACAGCATATTATGACATTGATTTTTTTTTTAAACCAAAACTCGGACTGTTAGTAGACTAAGATAATTTCTATTACTTCTTCAAGTCTTCGTAGTCGAGGAAAGGAATATGTAAAATGTCAACAAGTTTATGATGATCATATTCCTTTGTAATTTAATGTGTCTTTCATTATTTATCAAATGAAAAAAGTTTTATTCAAATTTCATTGTAGTATTTTTATTTTAAAATGGAAGTTTTAAGATAATATGTTAATTCATCTCTGGTTTATATTATGTCGGAAAGTCTTATTTCTTATACTATTATATGACTATAGAGTGAAATTTCCTATTCGCAGAATTTAATGTCGCTCCTATTAATTATCTCATGTTGTAATTTTAAGTAATTGTGTTCATAGTATTTTCAAGAAACCTTAAAGAAACGATTAAATTTTTAATTTATTTTACCATTGATAACTTAAAATATAATTTGATTCATGCTAACTTTTTCTAGTTGTTGAAAGTGTCGAAGAAATATACTTTTGCAAACTTAATCTCTGGAATTTATGAAGGAAGAGTCCTAAGCGTCACCGATTACAAAACTCTTGCTGACAATCCTAATATTAAGAGTTACCAGAGTCAACTTAGCGGTCTTCTGGCAACACCTGGACAGATGCTGGCAAATAATTTGCAATATCATCAGGTGAAAAAGAAAAATACTTTATTGTCCTTTAAAAATTATCAGATCAGACTAGTCAATTTGTTCTCTCATTCTAATACTATTTACTTTGCAGTACTGATTTCTAGGATTTAATTTGGAGCCAACCCGACTAGTTTCAAGATCCAGCCACCAGCTGGATCTTTGCTTAAAAGATTTTAATTTTTTCCCTTTAAAATATGAATATTTTGGTTGCACAGAATGACCCTCTTATTAGCTATAGAAATATTTAATGCTCTGTAGGAAACATTAATATACATATAAAGCAGATGTATAATTTAGATTTTTCTGCATTTTAATAAAATAACTTCTTGTTGCTAATCGACTTAAAACCCGTTTACTACTGTTTTAAAACTTGTTAAAAATGTTAATAGATTGCTAAATAATGTAAAATAGAGAAAAGTACATAAGAGGTGACAGTTTGTCAAAACAGTTCATTTTTATTTACTTTTGAATTATTATCATAAATTAAACACTCATCATGAACCTTTTGCATGAAAGACATACATCTTTTTCAATACCGTAATTTGTTACAATAGTTTAGTTTTTTGTGATTAGGTTTAAGTCTTGTGCATTAAGGTAGTCATTGGGGAATTCTCAGCAAATTTTGGATCAGGTTTGGGGAACATTTATAGAAATCATTAAGTAAAAACCCAGCCTTTACATCATTTATTGTATAAACCAGTTATCAGTTGGAAAAGATTTATCATTTCGAAGGCGAGGTGTTACTAGTCTTATTTTTGCAAATAGGAGAACACTTTTAATTCGAGTTTCTTTATTCCACTTGGCTAGGTAGATTATCAAATTGCATTTTTTTTTTTATTATTATTATTATTTGAAAACATTGTTTAGAATTAGGTTCCGTAATTTGTAAACGGTATAAGTCTCTTATTTTTTTTAAAAAATATTTTTGTATGGCTTTCGTCGCTCAAGGTCAACTGGTGACATACTTTCCTATCTTACTGATCTATGGTCTTCTGCCCTTAGGGACTTCGGGGAGTCTTGTATGGTGGAGCTTGACATATCCAAGGCTTTTGACCGGGTATGGCATATGTCGCTGCTCTCTAAGCTTTGGGTTTCCTCCTCCTCTTCGCTTACTCTTGTCTAGTTCTCTCTCAGATCGATCCATTTCGGCACTTGTAGATGGAGCGACCTCTTGCTCATTTCCTGTCAATCTGTAGTATTCCTCAGGGTTCTGTTTTATCTCCAACTTTATTCTTACTTTTCATTAACGATCTTCTCAACTGCACTTCTAGCTCCGTTCACTCATATTCTGATTACTCAACTCTGCATTCTTCTACTCAAATCAAGTCTGTTCCCTCTTTTGCTTCTTGTCGATCTGGATAGGATTTCCTTGTGAAATTCAACTCTTTAAAAACTCAACTTCTTCACATCTCCCTCTCAAAAACGTCTTCCAACTTTCCTATCTTCTTCGATGGCACTCCCGTCTCACCTGTAAATAACATTAACATTCTTGGTCTAAACATAAACAATGAATTGTCTTGGAAACCAAACATCATAACGGTTGCTAAGGTTACTTCTAAGAAGCTGGGAGTACTATTCAGGTTGTGTGAATTATATAAGGGTCTTATTCGCCCTTGTGTGGAGTACTGTTCTCACATTTGGGAAGGCTCCGGTTCCTCCACTCTTCTGGATAGGCTCGTGCCTAAAGCTAAAAGATTAATAAACTGTCTCCTACTTTCAAACTCTCTTTCTCTGCGGCGTGACGTTGGGCGCACCCTCTCTTTTCTATAGGTGCTTGAGGAAATTGGCCTCTCGCATTCCTCCAACATTGCGTCGCCCTTGTTGCACAAGGGATGCCTGCTTTCGCATGGATGCCTCAAACCCAAGGCTTGCCCGTTGTGGTGCCTCCTTTCCATCCACCTCTTCTATTATCTATTTTTCCTCCTCCTCTCTTCAAGACTTCCGTCTGTGCTCACCTTTGGGATGCTAGTTAGGTTCGGGTCTGAGTGGTTTTCTTATTTTTCTCTATTTATACATGCCCTCTCCTTGAAAAGGGCTCTGCCCATGGGTGTTTTTTTTTTCCATTAAATAATAATGGTGCGACTGCATACGAGTACGTTTTCCGATTTCAATTTCCTTGTGATATCAAATGAGATAATTTTATAAAGTTGAACTTTTATCATATAATCTTTCATTATTTTGTAAACGTTTATGATTTGCATAACATTAGTTGTAAAGTTTGATATATTTACTCTCGTGTTATCTATAACAGAATACTTCGCTTTAATTTTTTTTCTTTTATTACTTTAATTTGTTAGTCTGACTAGAAATTTTAATTATTCTCAAATACTCACGTTTGTCGAAAGCATTGTCCGTCAAAAAAAAACAAAAAAAAAACGGATGATAATGTCTTTTGCCTTTTAATAACTATCTGCAAACATTCTTAATATAAATAGTTTCTTGTGGTTTTCGTTAAAAATTCGTTCTATATTTTAGAATTTTCGTAATTTCATTCGTCATTTCACCCTTAGTAGGATCATCGTTCTTTCCTTGTGGTACTTATTGTACGATGTTAATCAATCTTAAGTTCCCTGTATTTTGTATGACTATGAATGCCAACTTTTACGCTTCTCTATTACCTATTATTGACACATAGTTTAATCTTTATTTGCTCAAACTTTATCTTCTTTACAGAAATTTCTCTGAAAATATTCAGATTGCTACTTTAATTCCATTTTCTCCTACGTCATTATTCATCTCTGTGATATCACTATACACTTCTTTCTTTCGCATTACTGGTTATAGCTTTCGGTTGAGAGAACACTTGAGATTTTGTCTGTCGTGTTTAAATGTCTGCATAACTCTGTATTTTCGCTTATTTGATTATTAACCGATTTTAATCGATGCCCTCGACTTACAACTGAGAAAATTTTTGCAGTATTTATAAGCCTTTGCACAACATAACCTTATAAAAATATAACCATTATTTATCATTGAACATAAAGTGAATTAATTACATTCTTTGGTTTAAGTATGAATGTTCTCTAATGAAATTCACAAATTATCCACCATTGAGTCACTAACAATTTTTATTCTTTTCAGCAACAACTGTGCAGCGCTCTAACAAGGTACATAGAAGATAAAAAGAAAGAGACATCTTCATAAATTTAGGAGTTTAAAATAATTTGTAGATACAATTTTGTAAATTAAAATTATAATCAAATTTTTTTTTCTTTTTTTACTTATAGAGTTACTCGTGGTAGTAAAACGTTCCAGAAATAAAATAGTATAAAGCAAAACTATTGGAATATATTCCCATGATGAAAATATTGTGATGATCTGTTATGTATGAAGTGTTTTGATGTTTACTTTCTTTTGCACATCTTTTCAATTGTAGCACCTTTACACCTTTGACTATAATACTCTAAAAATTGTTTCTTTTCATTCATTTTTGTCCAATCTAAACAAATGCCAAGACCATTTTTGAGAACTTCTATTCTTCAGTACCAATTTTTCTCCACACAGTTGTGGGAACATCTGTAGTAGTAAAAAATCTGGTTACAAAGCATACATATCTTCAGTTATTTTAAATTTTTGAAAATGCATGAATAGCAAGCAAAGTATTGGACATTGATGAATATATATATTAAATAACAGCAACTATAATAATTAGAAACATTGTCATAATTGATTAGTTTTAACAAATATTGTAAACTATAACGGAAATTAGCACTTTAAATGGGTCTAAACATAGGATAATATAACTATATAAAGTTTTATTCAAAAAAAAGTTAATACAGAAAGCAACTTTTAAAATAACTCACATAAAAATGAGTTTTAACCCGTAACTCCTGAAAGAACAATTGAGGGTTGGATTGCTGCACCTTCTGATATTTATCATGACTGAAATCGAGATGCCAAAATAAATAAACAAAAAAAAAAAATCATGTTTCTTCTCCAGAATGTTCATCAGAATTATGAGATTTCTTTAAATCTTCTACACAAACTTTTCTAGGTAGACACAAACCAATTTCTATTTCGTACATACCTAATATTCCATCCGATGAAAAAATCGCTAAAATAACACTGAAAAAGAGAATGTTTTAAAATTAGCAAATAAAGTATAAAAATAATAAATTATTATACTGCTGAAAAAAATTTTTTTTTTCCTTAGGAATGAGAAAAAATTATAATTTATTTTACATGTTGCTTCAAGGTTAGGTTAATTTTTGTTTTCAATAATAATAATAATGTGAATTTGTGGTTTTAAAAATTGATGTTACTTAATATAAGAATTGAATTGGATGACTGATCTCGTATACAAAAGCGAAATCATCTTGATAATCAAAATTGGTTGATTAGTGAATAGTAGACCAACTCCCCTGTTTATTACCTAAATCAATCGACATGTAAATTTTGGTTACAATATTATACGAGTTCTAAAAAAGATACGCGAAAACGATTAACAACTAATAAAGGAAAGAGTAATAAAGTTCAACTAGTGGTAAGTGTAACTGCATTACAACGACAGTTGTAAGGGGATTATTTAAATTTTATTATTTCATTTTCAAAAGCATAAAGATACTATAAAATCTGAGTGTAATATTGTAATATTACAAAAATTACCCTTATAAAAAGCACTATAAAGTTATTTACTAAATTTTTTATTATTTCTTCAACTTAGTAATATTTACCAATTATTTTAAACAATTATACTTTTATATACTAAAAATTTGGATTTTAGCCTTTAATAAATTGAACAAAATTCTAAATATTTTGCTTCCACTGGCCATAACTTCCTTACATTCTGCATTAGTTTTATTTCCTCAGTCATATTCACTGTGTGTCATTACATTTTTCAAACGAATACAACATTCTTAAAATGCAAATCCGTGGCATATCGAAGACATTTATCAGTTTTTATTGCAATTCAACATAACTGCCGTTATTTCAGCACACTACAGTTAAACTACCTTTTATAAAACTTCATTCTCTTCCTTTAGAAATATTTCATCTCTAACTTAAAATTCATAAAACATTTGACGGCTTCTCAACGAGTAAGGTCAATTCATGCATGTGAAATGAATTTACCAAAATGTCAAGTGTCACACAACTTTATTCCGGAGTCCATTTTATTCTCGAAAAAAAGAAAGTGGATATGTACTCTCTCTCTCTCTAACTTAATACAAATATACTAATTTCTTAACACTTGTGCTTTTAAACTGGGACTCCAACATTGTCTGCCGTAATTTTCTTTACGAGACACAAAATATTGCAATTTTGTAGATTTATGTAATTTACAACTTATGGCATGGCAAAGTGTTTTATTGCACTAATCTCAATACTTATACATCACAACTAACATATACAATAGTACATCCATTAGAACAAACAAATCTCACACTCTTTCTAATTGCTTTATATATGGAGTCTGGTTTTCTCGGGCTTCAAACTGATGTTTGCAATAAGCTTGGGCATCCTAAGCAATTTGAGTTGCACTGAACATACGAAAATACAGAAAGTTAAAAGCCACAAAGGCATATGAAAATTGTCCCAGTCAAAAAACTGGAAATTATGAGTGGTTCATCCCATTCCTCATGTAAACAATCAAACCAACCACACAAATACACATATAGCATCCAGTTTTTTAAGGCAAACTATAAATAAATAAGTCCCCTAAATTAACATGAAAATCCCTAATACCACAAAGGATTGTTGAAGTTAAAACCGAGTTTGCTATCAAACTACATTTTCTATGTACACCTTTATCTATTTAGTCAGGAAAAACGTAAATAAATTCTAAAACCACCTTCTAATGATAGGCATTGACCCTCCCGACATAAGGAATAGGTTTGATATATATATATATATATATATATATATATATATATATATATATATATATATATATATATATATATATATATATATATATATATATATATATATATATATATATATATATATATATATATATATTATATATATAAACTGAACCTTGCTTGTGGGCTGACTTCACTAAAATGTTGCTTTATTTTTCTGATTATACGAGGTGTCAGAGAATATGTGAAATTGATAGGTACAAATATCTTAAGCCTTTGTTTCGCCATTCCTTCTAAAATGATAAGCTTCAGCACTGAATCATATCTATATTTTAGGTCTTCAATCTTATAACCTTGAAGGAAAAAAAAGATATTTTAGAGAATGAAAATATTTTAATCTATCTCCATAAGTAAACTAAATCAATATGAAAGGAAAAAAAAAAAAAAAAAAACACTTATGGTACTTGTTGATCAAAGTTAGTTACAGAAATTATCATCAATGAAATACTACTACTTATGGTTTTATATATATTTATTCCAGGTTCACATTTCTGTATTAAGAAACCATGAGATTTATTATTATTATTATTATTATTACAATCTATAAATCTAAAATAATTGGTATCAAAAGATACTTGGAAGGGAAGGAAGACAAATTCTTGAAATGGGTACAGTGTTATGAAAGAACGAAACCTAGCTCAACATCAGCAACAAAATAAATCCGATGACTACCTACAAAATAGCAATATAGATCAAGATGAAGGAAGGAAAGAGAGAGATAAAGAGCGAAGAGACCATGAGAACAAAGAACAGTGGAAAAGCCATACTTTTGCAAAACATCACAAGCAAATACTAGATGAAATATTCATAGACACATAGATCAAATGAAGTATTCATAATGGGATGGTTGAGAGACAATGACGAAAGAACCATATTAGCAGCACAAGATCAAGCACTAAGAACCAACTGGTTCAGGAAACACATCGAAGGGGAAAATGTATCAGACAAAATACTGAATGCCCAAGAACTGATCAGAATCAGTAATCCATATACTGAACAGATGTCAGATACTGCTGGAGAGAGGGTAATACACGTAAAGAGACAACAATATATGTAGACTAATACACTACAGATTCTGCCAAAAATATAAAATACCGGTTGCTATAAGGAACTATTGGGAACATAATCTGAACAGCATTGAAGAAAATAATACCGTTTTACTTCTATATGACTATAATATACCCACATCAATGCATGTAACCAATAATAAACCAGACCTAATCATTCATGATAAAACAGAAAATAAGTGTTGGATTGTAGAAGTAAGAGTACCATCGGATGGAGGAGTATCGGCATATGAGAGGGAAAGGAGATCAAATACCAAAGATTGAAATATGAGATAAAGAGAACATGGAATATAGAGGTGGTAGAGATTGTACCCATCGTTGTAGGAGCAACAGGCATTATCAAGAAGAGTCTTGTTGAACATCTTAAAAGAATACCTATCCAGGTTTCAACAATAAAACTGAGCATGATAGCGATAAAGAAAAGCATTAGCTTTAGGGTTTAGGTAACAAGAGCAAGAAAAATATATAAGGAATCATCCTATGGCCTGAGGTTCGGGCCAGGATGAATCTTGTTAAAAATTCACCCTTAATAAAAGGAGAGAGAGGGAGAAAGAAATAAAAAAAATAAAAATTTCTTGCATATCTTGAAGAATATTTCATTCATATGTTACATCTACAATCTGTAGCTAATACTTCTTTTGAGAAGGCAAAACTTTTCAGCCTCCTTTTTTCATTTAATTTATTCCTGAACATTTCTTGTACCCCTCCTCTCAGGTGTCCCATGGCTTTATATAATCAAGTGAGATCCTAAAATCTAAAGCTAGTGGCCCAGATGGCATTCATCTCCATGTTCTGAGAGGGTATGCGTCTGAGCTCGGGCCTTTCCTCGTTCGACTTCACTCTGTTTGAATCAATACTAATACTTTTCCTCAATTCCGAAAGAGCACACTTGTTAAACAAATCCCAAAGAGTGGTAGCCACTCTGATCCTTCCAACTATAGTTCTTTAGCTTTCACTTGTGTTGTCTAAAATCTTTGAACCTCTCCTAAAATCTCATTTCCTGAATCATCTAGTCTCGTTTCCTTCTTTTTGATCATAAGTACGGCTTTCGACGATTGAGGCGAACTGGTGACATATATCACTATCTTTTAATTTATGGTCTTCTGCTCATAGGGATTATGGAGAATTTTATGTGGTGGCGTTTAAAGATATCCAAAGCTTTTGACCGGGTATGGTACAAGTCACTACTCCCTAAACTCCTTTCCTTTTGATTTCGTGTTTCTCTTTGCTTACTTGTATCTAGTTTTCTCTCAGATCATTCCATAATCGGCAAATGCTGATGGAGTAACCTATTCCTCAACTTTCCTGTTAATTTTGTTCCTCAAGGTTCTGTTCTATCCTTCGACTTTATCCTTATTTTTCATCAATGATCTTTTAAGCTGCGCTTTCAATCCTGTTCATTCTTAATAATTAACTCTCCATTCTTCCACTCATTCCAAATCTGCAACTTCTTTTGCATCCAGAGTCCTTCTCAACTTCATCTTTCTTATTCCATTTTTGCTAATCTGGATGTGATTTTCCGATGGAGTCGTCTCAACCTTGTGAAATTCAACTCCTTAAAAACTCAACTTCTTCACATTTTTTTCTTAGCAACATCTTCCAACTCTCTATCTCCTTTAACGTCTTTCCCGTGAACAACAAACAATCTTGGTCTGAACATAAACAATATAATGTCTTGGAAACCTTATAACAACAGTTGCTAAAGTGGCTTCAAGGAAATTGGGAGTTCTGTTCAGGTTGTGATAATTTTTTCCTTCTGAACAGTTACTCCAATTGTATAATGGTTTTAATAGCTCTTGTATGGAGTAATATTCTCACGTTTGAGAGAGCTCTGGTTGCACCTTTCTTTTGGATAGGGATTGAGTCTAAGGCTAAAAGACTAAATAATGTATAATAAGACTTTCAAATTCTTATGACTATTTCTGCGACGTGATGATGGACACTCATTTCTATAAGTATTATAGCAGCAGATATTTAAGGATACTGACCTCTAGTCACCCTAGTAACACAAGGAGTGCCATGCTTTCGCATGAATTTTTTGTGAATAATTGTAAACTCCAAGCTTGCTCTTTGTGGTACCTCCTCCTCTCCATTCACCTGTTTTTGTGGAATTCCCGACATCATCTGTTTTTCCTGCAGCATTTAATTTAATCTTAAGTTTCTTTAAGACCTCCATCTGCTCTCATCTGAGAGATTTGCATTAGCCTTAGGCTTGGATGGACATTTTTTTATCTTCAATTTCTCTCCCTTCTTTGAAAGGGCATTGCCAATGAGTGATAGCATAGTTTTAAAAAAAAAATTAAAAAAAAGAGAGAGAGAGAGATGAAACACCTAAAATGTTAAATAATAACCGATTTGAAAATTTAATAATAATAATAATAAAATAATGAGAGATTTATCCAAATTCAAGAACTTTTATAACAAATCTTAGATATGAGAATCAGAAATGCATTTTCTTTACTTTTCAGGATAAATATATTTTTTTAGGATTTTTATCCTTTTAAAATTTAACTTGTACTTAAAAGTGTTTGAAGGTATTTGATTTCGTACAAAAGTATTTATATAGCCTTTATATATATATATATATATATATATATATATATATATATATATATATATATATATATATATATATATATATATATAATATATATATATATATATATATATATATATATATATATATATATATATATATATATATATATATATATATATATATATATATATATTATATAATATACTTATTCCTTTAAGTTCTGTGAGAAGTAAAAAGGCAGCATAAGCTTGACTTTTTATCTCCAGAATGTTTCTAACATTTTATCTAACTGAAAAATGAAATAAATATATATAATATATATATATATATATATATATATATATATATATATATATATATATATATATATATATATATATATATATATATATTATATATATATATATATATATGAACTATAGTGATCTTATAACTCACTATTTTGTAACATTTTCTGAAATGTCAGTTATTAAATTCTATTTAAATTAACCCTCTGACATGTCTTTATTTATGATTTTAATATTTAACTCTCAGTTAAAACAAAAATTTTGGTACAAAATTAATTAAGCAAGTGGAAAAGAGGAACTTCTTAAGTAGTCTTCATGCAAACATCATCTGGGAACTATCCTGTTGCTACGTAATTTCAACAAAAAAAATTTATTCGATTCTCACAAAAAAAAATTTATTTCATGGGTTACTCATTATCGTTTCTCATAATGTTAAATTAAAAATCCAACCTACCATTATTGACTTTTATGGTATATATATATATATATATATATATATATATATATATATATATATATATATATATAATATATATATATATATATATATATATATATATATATATATATATATATATATATATATATATATTATTAATTTCAAATTTATATTGAACCACACCTATATAAAAGAAATAACTTAAGTAAATTTATCCTACAGAAAAAGAAAAAAAACTGAATGATGAACATTTTACATATGTATAAAATAGTGGTATGAAAATTTAAATGTGATTATTATTATTATTTATTATTTATTATTATTATTATTATTTATTATATTAATTATTATTATTATAGATTTTAATTAAAAAGTTTTGGATTTCCAACTTTTTATGGCCATATTTAAATCATGATTAGGTATTTATTTATGCTTCTTAATATTTCATCAGAAAAAAAAAATAATAATGGTTTTGTCGTTAATGAAAGATTAGTAAGTTCTAGGCTAATTTGGAAAAATTGGAAAAAGTACTCACATTAGGAAAATTAAAACTCTCACTCTCTTGAGAAGCCATTTAACACTTTTACGTGGAACTTTTCCTTTATTTAAACTGACAGTCTGAGTTTGAGTAATTCTGAAAGTAAATAACTTATTATTAAGAAAAACTACATTTCACTTTCTTCAACTTTATTCTTTTATGAATAATATACCTTCTATAACAAAATGATTTACAGTTTAATACAGGTTTGTAAATAAGGCAATACTATAACTGAAACTAGCAAAGGGATATCACCACACTAGTGGAAGTAGTAAATCGCAATTTATAAAAAAAAAGCAATAATATAGTATTATATTACTAATATAAAATGTAGCAATAATATAGTATTATATTACTAACTGGTTCAAAATAATGGTCATAGTAATACAATAAAATCTAAAAAGTTTCACTACTAATTTATTTTTGTACCTCCATGTTTTAAACTTCACTCTACTCTCTTTTTTCCAGAGTGGTAGAGAATTGGCAAAGATGGAAAAAGGAATATTAAAAATTGAACATATAAGAGAGGACAGAGTAGGAAAGGTATTCAGTGGTAAAGAATGTGGATGGAGTAGTGTTCTGGCCATGAATGGGTACATGATCAAATGTGTTTGGTCATGTACTCATCATCATTTGTTACTGAACGTTTATCTCTTACCTTTGTTATAAGGGGCACTACATATTAATATTTGTTAGAATGAGAATTGAGTGGTCTTAATAGTTTCATGTGATTCTTGCTAGTTTTGTAAAGTTTTATACCAATGACAATCTGCATTATTATTCTGGCAATGAGACCAGCCTTAAACTAACCAATCAGAATGAAGATGATGATTCCACAACTATATCCAATCCTTTCCTAAATGTTTCATGTAAATCACACTAAACTTCCTGTGGCAAACTATTCCAAAAATTAACAACTCTACTGATAAATTAGTATTTTCTTATAACAAGATGACATGGCTCTTTTTTAACTTTATCATACATCTTAGTCTCCCTAACATAGCTTTTATATAGCTTCCTTATAACCTCTTTGCTCTTGTAAACTTCATTCTGATTTATTATACCTAATTTCTAGCTTTATTCCTTGCTTCCAAACACTGATCAACCACTTTCAGATTACTGCTAATAATCACACCTAAATCTTTTTCTTGGTCCACAGAAATTCCCAACCATATCTTAATTAAATCTTTCATTTGAGTAACCTGCTTGAAGAACTTCACATTTTTTACTATTAAAATTCATTTGCCACTTATCTGCCCATCCAAGGAGTTAATCTAAATTTCCTTGAAGCTTTATATATCAATCATTATTCCTTACTGAGGTTACCACTTTGGTATCATCTGCAAACTTAGAAACCTTACATTTAAGACCTTTGTCTAAATCATTTATATATATGAGAGACAATAGTGGTCCCATTACAGAACACTGTGAGACCCAACTCTTCACTGTTTCCCATAATGACATATTTCCATTCAGTTGTACACACTGCCTTCTGTTCTTCAACTACTCATTAATCCAATTGTGCACCACTCCACCTATACCACACTGTGACAACTTTTCCATCAGCCTTACATGGGGTACCTTATCAAAAGCATTGCTAAAGTCTAAATATGTAATATCAACTGGATCACCCATGTCTATATATTCTGTAATATATTTCATAAATTCTAGAAGGCTAGTCTGACATGGTCTACCCTTTCCAAAACCATGCTGGGAGTTATGAAGTATCTTGTTATCATCCAACTATTTCTCTATATGACTTTTCAGTAACTTTTCCAAAACTTTTACAACCAGAGATGTTAAGCTAACTGACCTATAGTTTACTAGATCTTCCTTGCTACCTTTCCTATAAATGGGTACCACATACTACATTTTCCAGTCCTCAGGTACCTCTCCAAAAGCAATAAATTGTTTAAAAATCAAATACAATGCCTTTGCAATACTGCTACTCCCCTCCTATGGAATTCTACCATATACATCATCAGGACCCACTGCCTTATTTGATCAATATGTTCTAGTAAAGATTTAATTTCATTTAACTCAATTTCAAATGCTGTACACCTATTTATTACATGTATACTAGAGCTATTAGTCTCTAAACTGGTATCCAATCTTTTCTCAGTAAACACTGACGCAAAATTAGATTGAAAATATTAACCAATTCCTTATCCAAACTTACTAAATTCTCATCAATTTTAATTCATCCAATTTTTTTATCCTTACTTTTAAATTTATAGAAGCTAAAAACCTTTTTCAGATCTTTATTACTATTCCTTGCCAAATTAATTTCTGTCATTCTCTTTGCTTTTCTTATTGATATGTTAAGTTCATTCCCAATTCTCTTGTAATGTTCTAAATCTTCTACCTTTGAATATTTTAAAGCATCTACGCTTTTAAATGATTTTCTCTTTTATGGGGATGAACCAATTTAAAAAAAATTTTTTTTTTAGTTTTTGACCTGATTTCGATGAAATTTGCAGTGTACACAACTTTTTCCCACTGAAAAAAGTCCATTTCTAGCATTTTTCTAAGTCTATAAATGTCACATTTGACCCTTTCTGAAATGAATGGTGGGACTAAACCACTGGTCAAAATAACCTGAAATTTGGATTGTATATTCAAAATCCTATTGGCTACAAAAGCTTCTCAACAGTTTTGTTCTCTCCATTTTAGAAAAAATGTTATAAACCCAAAACTGCCTGTCAAATAAAAAATCCACCTTTTTAGGCAAAAAAATTATTTAAAAAAAAAAAAAAACTACATTTCTTATTTTTGGTGGGTGTATAGAGGAGGGATAGGGCTACAAATTCCTCTCTATACTTTATTCAATGCTATTTGTTTGTTTCGAGATACAGCCTCTCAAGAATTGTACATTTTTACAAAAATTTAAAAATTTCTAAAGTTTGAGAGGCTATAGCCGCTATATATCACTTCAAACAAATAGCATTTAATAATGTACTAAATAAAATTTGCAGCCCTGTTCCTCCTCTAGACAATATCCAAAAATAAAAAATTAGTGGGTAGATTTTTTTTTTTAAATAATTTTTAAAAAAAAAAAAAAAAAAAAAAAAAAAAAATATATTTTTTTAAAAAAAAAAATTCAAGTACTTATATTATTTTTTATAAATCAGATATCAAAAATTTGTTCCCACTAATGCAAGAAATTGGGGCTAAGATTATTCTGTTAAATTTTTAGCTTATATGGACCAGTGGTCTGATCCCACTATTCATTTTTTTTTTTTTTAACTTTGGGTTCAAATAACCTACAAACCTAGGAACATAGGAAAATTGAGACAGTTAGAAGCCACAAGGGCCTATCGAGACTGTTCCAGTCCAAACAAAACAAAACCTCTAGAAACTCAGAAAAACATAATAAATCAAACCAGAACTTTAGGGAAATATGCATTTACACTGAAATTTTCTGCTCATACATTTTAATAAAAAAAATTATTTTTAAAATTGGATCCTCCCCTTATCTCTCTATTCTACTAACTAGGTTTTAGGCTTATCTTTAAAACAAACAGAATATTAATCTATATTTGTTAAAGTTTTCCCACATGATAAATCAATTTTTTAAACTACATATCCCAGTCAATTTCATTAAGCATTGCTCGAAATTTGCTAAAATCACCATTTCTGAAATCTAATATCTTTTACTTATTGACTTGAAATTTGGGGACAGACATCACATTCCAGTTAAATCTAATTTTATAATGGTCGTAAGCCCTAAAGTCACCTCGACTCTGACATTATTCACTGTATTTTCATAATTTCTTAATATTTGAAATATTTTTAAAATCTTTTCTAATTAGAAACTAATTAATTTTCGTAATTGGAAATAATTCGATCTGGTACGAACCTCTCTATTTTTCACGATATTAAAAATATGAAGTCAAAATATGTTTAAATGCATTCTACACAATTTTATTTCACGGAAAAGTAATATAAATACATAATAAAAAGAAAAACTATTTAAAAAAATTTTTTTCGTATGAGATTAAAACCTACGCATTGTTGGGAGTTCGACTAGAACTACGCGTAGGAATTTGAAACTAACAACATAGCCTAAGAATTTGTGATACGACAAGGTTGCTGGATCATTGGCATTAAAAAAAAAAAAATATATTATATATATATATATATATATATATATATATATATATTATATATATATATATATTATAATATATATATATATATATATATATATAATATATATATATATATATATATATATATATATATATATATATATATATATATATAAATAAAATAATAAATAATAATTATAATATAAAAATAATAAAAATAATAATAATAACAATAATAAAAATACTAATAATAATAATATGTAGAGATAGAAGTATAAGTGAAAATTTTATCACCACCACTCACGGGTCGGGGGGTACGGGGGGCAGAGCCCCCGTAGACAAACGCTCGTGTGCCATGCATTTGCAACTTGTATTATAAAAATATGCATTATTGCAGTACAGCAATGAAATCGTAAATGCATGGCACACGATCATTTGTCTACGGGGGGCTCTGCCCCCGTACCCCCCGACCCGTGAGTGATGGTGATAAATTTTCACTTACATTTTCTCTCTCTCTCTCAATTATAAATATATATATATATAATATATATATATATATATATATATATATATATATATATATATATATATATATATATATATATATATATAATAAACTATTATTATTATTTAATTATTATTATTATTATTATTACACATTACCCCATATCCCGCATCATGCAAAATTCTTGTAAATTTTAACTATTATTTCCATTTTTAGCTTCACATATTTTAAAATATAGCAACTCGTCAAAACATTGAAAGATTTTTTTTTTTTTTTTTTTTTTTTTTTGAGAGAGGCCTCACCAACGAGGGCACGTGAGAGAGTTTTATAATGGCGGCAAACGATATTATGACGTCATAATTATTCCTATTATTTTAAACTTTTTTTTTTTAATTTAAGTGTTTTTTTAATTTTTTTTTCTTACAAAATAATTTGGCGTTCGTTGATTAACCAAAAAAATAAGCAAACATATCATTTCCTTTTTGTAGTTACGCTGAGAAGAAAACAAAAAAAAAAAAAACGGCACGTCGTATCAGTTTCAGTTGAACTCGCAACGCGTGAATACGTAGTTTCAATCGAACTAGCAACCCGTAGGTATGTAGGTATTTTCAGCAACCTTGTCTCGTACGAAAAAATCCACTCACGTGAACGCTACAATTACCAAAAAAAAAAATTAAAAGACTGATATTTTTAATCCGAATGGCGAAGCAACTGTTCATTTACTGGCCTTCGTTTGTACAGAAATTGCAAAACCAATTGTATACCACAGGTGTCCAGGTTGCCATATTTGTCCCTTCGACTTTTCTGTTATTTTTCTGCAATGTACTGTAATAAAACCTTCGATACATGGAAATATCGATATATATCAAAACATCGATATATCAATGCAAATTGTTTGACATTTGTATTATTATTATTTAGCTTTCATTTCATTTATGCCTATTATTATTATTATTTTATTATTATTATTATTATTATTTAGTTTTCTAGCGTACTAGGTCAACTTATCATAACCTGAACGACCGAAGATTGCCTTGTGATGCAGGCCTTACTGATTGATGGAACGTTGCCATGGCATACAGGCCTACTGCCGTATTACACCATATATATATTTAAATATATATTGAGATGAATTAATTATTCCTTTCTTTCCCTATAGAATATTATTGTAAAATTAAATATTTTGTGATATAAAGAAAAAGTTGAAATAGGTAAAAAATTTGGAGTTTTAAAGTGAAAAACGGTGCTTTGTTCTTTTACAATGATGAAAAAATATTTAGATCGGAAAGGTTGGTATTTTATTGTTAATTTTATTATTAATTTAAAAATAGATCTTTTTTTTTTTTTTTTTTTTTTTTTTTTTACAATTTTTGCGCTTCACCGCAAGTGATTTTGCAAAAGAAAATTTGAAATTAATTTATTTCACTCAAATTCTCGATTTAATGTGAAAGGTTAAATTTTCGAAGGAAGAATTAAGAATTTCGAGCAAGTCAACCGTCAAATTCAACAATTTCCTACGAGAGGTTAGTACTATTGAAAATAAATTACTTTTTTTGATTAGATTAGGTTAGGTTAGGTTAGGTTAGTTAGGTTAATTTAGGTTATTTTTAGTTAAGTTAGGTTAGGTAAAGTTTGGTTGTTATCTCACGATAGATGAGACGTTATTTTCAAAGCGTAAAAATCATAAAGGACGATATATTCCTGAACAGCGGGTTTTCGGAGGAATTTGTATTGAGAATATATATATATATATATATATATATATATATATATATATATATATATATATATATATATATATATATATATATATATATATATATATATATATATATATATATATATATATATATATATATATATATATCCTCCGGTGGGCAAAGGCCAGAGGCCTACCAAATTCCACCGGAGTTGGGAAAGATCAATTATCATGGTCGATGGTGGCCGACGTGTCCAGATACATGGCGTTTGAAAGTATGCAAGTCAAAGGAAGTTGGGAAAACAGATGAAGGGAGTGTGTTCCAGACTTTACCAGTAGAGTATATGTAAGACTGAGCATAGCGGTTAAGTCTGGGGTCGGAGAGTTGGACAGAGAAAGGATGAGAATGTGTAGAAAGGCGTGTCGCACGAGCTCTTCTCAATGGAGGAGGTATGCGACGAGAGAGTTCAGAAGAGCAGTGTCCGTTGTAATAGTGATAGTAAAGAGAGAGTGACGCAACAATTCGACGGGAAGAAAGAGATTGAAGAGAGTTAGTAAGAGCAGGAGAGTTGATGAGACGAAATGCCCTTGACTCCACTTCTCTAGGAGAGCTGTATGTGTGGAACCACCCCAGATGTGCGAAGCATACTCCATACAGGGGTGAACAACACCCCTATACAGAGAAAGCAACTGGGGTGGCGTGAAGTAATTCTGAAGGCGCCTCAGAACACCCAACCTCTTAGAAGCTTGTTTAGAAAGAGAAATAATGTGATCTTTCAAAGAAAGATCACGAGAAAAAGAAACACCAAGAATATTAAGAACAGATGAAGGCTTGAGTTGTGTTTTCGAAGAAGATATCATAGTTGTGTGGAAGATTGTGTCGAGTGGAGAGATGAAGGGATTGAGTTTTTGAGGCATTGAAAACAACCATGTTTTTTCTGCCCCAATTTGAAATACGAGAAAGATCAGAAGTTAGTTGCTCCAAGGCTACCCTTCTCGAGTCCATCAACTGCTGTTGGGTGAAACATTTTTCGAACTGGAAGGAATAATGAAGGGTGGAGTAATCAGCATAGGAGTGGATAGGAGATGAGGTAATAAAGAGAAGGTCATTA
This sequence comes from Armadillidium nasatum, assembly GCA_009176605.1. Lineage (NCBI taxonomy): Eukaryota > Metazoa > Arthropoda > Malacostraca > Isopoda > Armadillidiidae > Armadillidium > Armadillidium nasatum. The sequence continues at coordinate 231 of SEYY01024542.1, read as the reverse complement.
ATGAAAAGTAGAAAAAGTGTTGGAGATAGGACAGAACCCTGAGGAACACCACTATTAATAGATTTAAAGGAAGAACGGTGGCCATCTACAACAGCTGCTATAGAACGACCGGAAAGGAAATTAGTGAGAAGATCACAGAGAGAAAGATAGAAACCGAAAGAGGGAAGTTTAGAAATCAAAGCTTTGTGCCAGACTCTATCGAAGGCTTTCGATATGTCCAGCGCGACAGCA
>SEYY01024541.1:52500-57763 GCA_009176605.1 Armadillidium nasatum | reverse complement strand
TATTATATATATATTATATATATATATATATATATATATATATATATTATTATATATTATATATAATATATATATTATATAATATATTATATATATGTTGGATAGCTTCTTTCCTAGTGAACCTTAATCTAATTAGAAAAGTTAAAGTTTCCATATACACCGTATCTCGGTCCGTGTTCAGCAAAAACTAAATTTTACAAATTTCTACTTTAAAATACAATCAAAATATAAATTCATTAACTAATATAAGATATTTAAAATAATAATAATTGCAATAAAATAATAACAAATAAAGTAATAATATTAATAATGAAATAACATAAATAAAAATAAAAAGGCTGGACTATTTTGGCAAAAGCTACTTCGTTATTGAGTGAAATGGACAGTAGAAGAAGCTTGATCATTTAAAGATGGGCAATGAGTTTTCATGCATAAACTTCAAAATCCTACGATCAAGAAGGGAAGATGCATGTTGAAGAACAGAGAAATTAGATGAAGAAAAGAGTGGGTATGTCCATGGTCTTTTATGTCAGAGTGTGCAGGAGAGCAAAAAGGATGGTCTGCTCTAAAGGAAACTCCTCTATATTTATCAATTCTCATTTTCAATTGTAGACCAATTTGACATACATGTGTTGCATTACAGCTGGTACTCTTAAATAAATACAGGTAAATTAATGATTATCTGAGAAGCATTGGGTGAGATTCCTTATGTCTGAAAAAACTATAAATTGAGAGGGAGTTATAATTTCTAAGAATGAACTGGCATTGCGGAAATGTAACTTCAATTACATTAAGAATATTTCTATTAAGTTCAGATGTAAGCGATCCTATATACGGAAGTTTTAAATATAATTTTTGTTTGAGCACAGTAGGAAAATGAAGAGTGGATCTGAAGATATTAATGAGACACTCGTTAATTAATACTTTTTCCATTTGGAACTTTGGGAATAAATTAAAATGGAAAAGTATTTTCATAAATTTCATCTCTCTCTCTCTCTCTCTCTCTCTCTCTCTCCTCTCTCTCTCTCTATATATATATATATATATATATATATATATATATATATATATATATATTATATATATATATATATATATTTAAATAGAAAATTAGTGATAGATAGCATATCATATTTTCTCATTTGCAGATGCGGATATAGAATTTTCATAAAATGCGAACGCGGATGCTAATAAGGATGTTGAATTTTCGTAGTGCGGATGGGGATGCATATATATATATATATATATATATATATATATATATATATATATATATATATATATATATATATATATATAATATATATATATATATATATATATAATATATATATATATAATATCACTTATCACTTTTTCACTTAGCGGATGCAGATATATACGGATGCCATCACTAACTATATATATATATATATATATATATATATATATATATATATATATATATATATATATATATATATATATATATATATATATATATATATATATATTTAACTTATGGACAGGGTCAAATTTTTTTAACAAATTTTTTTATTTGACCGATTGAACTGAAAATTTCAGAATTGATAGCTTTTTTCCCAACGAAAAAAGTCCATTTCTAACGTTTTTACGAGAGATTAACAGTTAAGAAGTTATTTGGGGTCAAAAGTTGAAAAAAAATTGAATGAACTGAAAACTTAGCTGAACAATCTTACCCTAATTTCTTGTCTAGAAAAAAAAAGTTATAAGCACTCGAAATTTTTTTGAAAAAAAAAAAAACATACCCTTCCGGAGAAAATGTTATTTAAAAACAAATAAAATAAACAACTTTTTTTTTGTTTTTGGATATTGTTTATAGGAGGGAAAAATCTACAACTTTTATTTAGAGCATTATTAAATGCTATTTGTTTAAAGAAAGATATAGCCTCTCAAAGTTTTCGAAATTTTGAAAATTGGTAAAAAAGTGAACCTTTTTTGAGGGGCTATATCTCGGAATAAACAATGTGAATCGAATAATATATAAAAAGAAATTTTTAACCCTATCACTCCTCTATATACCCATCAAAAATTAGAAGAAATGGAGTATTTGTAGTTTTTTTTAAAAGTTTTTTTTACAAAAATGTGTATTTTTTTTATTTTTTTTTATTTTTTTTATTTTCGATAGTGTTTAAGTTTTGGGCTAATAAAATTTTTTATATAACTCTAGGAGCAAAAGTCTGTTAAAGGCTTTTGTAGCCAATGGATTTAGAAGTACATACACCAAATTTCAGACCAATAAAATTTTCCAAGTGGCCTCACCGTAGATTTAAACATACCTTAAATTTCTGAAATAACTTCTATACTTTTAATCCCTCGTAAAAACGTTAGAAATGGAGTTTTTCCGTCTGGAAAAAAAGCTATCTATATTGAAATTTTCAGGAGAAATTTTTTTTTTTTAAATTGGATCCTGTCCTTATCACCTTTCCCACCTCGTGGGGTGGTGCCTGCCACAATTCCCTTACAAACATACCACCCCTACCTTTCATCCCCTTTCACCATCGCCCTCCATCTCACTCTGTCCTCCACAAGTCTTATACCCTCTTCTAAACTCAAATTCCTCCCACCCAAAATTTCTCTCACTTCGTCCATCCATCTCCATTTTGAACTTCCTCTCCCCATATACCCTTCTACCTCGGATCTAAGTACCCTGCCAACCATCTTGTCCTCATTTATTCTACACACATGTCCAGACCATCTTAGCACACCCTCCTCCATCCACACATCTCTCTTACTCTTTCATTTCTGATTATATCAACCCTTCTTAAATTACATATCGCTCTCAATCCTTTCATCACAAACAATTTCAAATTTTACCTCGCCATCATTTATCATCCATATTTCACACTTATACATTACAGAAGGCAACACACACACTCAAACATTCTTACCTTCATTTCTTAAGAAATTTTCTCTTTCCTCCATACTTCCCTTACTCCCGCCAACACTTTCATCCCTCAATCTTTCTATTTATATTTCCTTTTCCGTCCCACCTTTACCTTCCACCAACATACCCAAATATTTGAATTCTTCCACCTCCTCAAATTTCATTCTCCTCTTTCTACACCCCCCATTCTTCCTTCCTCATCTCCTCATTCCCACCCCTAAACATCATAACTTTACTTTTCTCTGGATTGACTTTTAACCCTATGTTCGCACATTTCCTCACAAACTCTCTCACCAGCATCTTCAACTTTTCCCCAGACTCTGCCACAAACACCGCATCATCTGCAAAAAGTAAAACAATCACCTCCCATTCAATCTTCATATTTCACAACCTAATACCCTTCCCTTCTCTCTCCATTTCCCTAACTACACCATCCATCAATAGTTTAAATAACCATGGTGACATTACCCACCCCTTTCTCAATCATACTCCTATACTAAACCAATCCGAAAGCTCCCTCTTTACTTTCACTCATGATCTTCAATTCTCATAGAAAGTGTTGATCCCTTTCAGTAATTTTCCTTTCAACCCCTTTTCCATTAGTATTTAAAACAACTTCTTCCTACATGCACTATCATATGTTTTTTCCAAATCCATAAAACATACATACCCTATTTTATCTTTTTCACGCAATTTCTTACTAATCAATCGCAGCTTGAATACCTGGTTCACACATCCTCTACCCTCTCTAAAAGAAACTTTTTTCTCACCCACTCCCTCACTTGTCAATTCTTTCATTCTTGTCTCTAATGCCTTTCCATAAATCTTCCCTTATCGCACTCAACAGTCTAATCCTCCTATAAGTTTTGCACACCATTTTATCGCCTTTTCCTTTGTATATAGGTACATTGCAAGTGTCCTTCCATTCCTAAGATACTCTTCCTTCTCTCCAACATAAATTAAACATTCTGACCAACCAGTTCCGCTCACACTAATTCTCTCCAGTCTCTTTCTAAGAGCCGAATTGTTTCGTCACTCTCTCTATGCTTTCGTTATTACAAAGGAGACTGTTCTTTTGGACTCTCCCGTAGCATACTTCCTTTCACTGAGAAGGGCCTTTCTCTATCTAACTTTCTCTGACCCAAGAATTAACATCTATTCTCAATATTACATGTACACCACTGATAAAGTCTGGAACATTCTGCTTTTTTTTTTGTTTTCTCATTTCGAGACATGTCGGCTTTTAACAGGCTGTGATTCTGACTTGTCTTCAACTCTGTTGAAATTTGGTAGGTTTCTGGATTTTGCTCACCAGAGGATATATATATATATATATATATATATATATATATATATATATATATATATATATATATATATATATATATATATATATATATATATATATATATAAATAATAATAATAATAATAATAATTAATAATAATAATAATATAATAATAATAAATCGAGAAGTTTGCCTTTTCTTTATTAAGGCTTTAACAATCTCAGAACAAGTTATACTTAAGAACACAATAACAAAAACGCAACAATACTTTAATAAACATTTCATGTAAATATACAAAATTGAAATTTCTAAAATTCCATTAATATTACCGGTATATTATATTATAATCTGGTTTGGCTTATACAAAAGCATTGATAAAACCCACTTTCGCCCCACCTATCCTCCTCTCAGATCTTTAGTAAATTATCTTAAAGTATTTTAAGATCACAGAGTCTAGGTATTGTGCAAAATAACTTTCCTACTTAAATCTGAAATTGCTTTCCATATTACTTTTTAATATCTTTTGTTATTAAATCAGTTTTTTTGGGGGGGGCGGGGGGCTAATACTATATTCCTTTAGTATCAAATAAATTGTTAATAAAAATAATCTCATCTTTCTAGCAGAACTGCAAGCTTAACAAATCCAGATTTTGATATATGTGTTCAAGATTTTAGAAACCTTCTTTCAATCAGTTACTTCGGTCTGTTTATCTTACGATGAAAAGGGATGTAAAACATTATAGACAACGCTATGATAGTATAAGTTATCTGGGACAATGGATCAACATTTGGAGCTGATTCAAAATATAAGAATTTTCCAAATGGCATTTGTCTCTTCTGATCGTAATCTTTCGATGCAAAATTTAAGCTAATTAAAAATAAGCGGATTGTTTGTAAAGGAATGCAAAGTTTTCTGTTTATAGAAATTAAAAGATATGTTTCTACGAATAAAAAAAAAAAATCTCATCTACTTCTACAAATTTTTATACATAGATAATTACAAACTATTTATAAATTAATACTTCACACTGTAATGGATTTATAAAGTAAAAAAAAAAAAGAGAAAAAAAA
>SEYY01024541.1:42500-45000 GCA_009176605.1 Armadillidium nasatum | reverse complement strand
ACACGTCTTTCTACACAGTCTAATTCTTCCTCTGTCCAACTCTCCGACCCGAGAATTAACTGCTATGTTCATTCTTACATACACTGTACTGGTAAAGTCTGGAACACACTCCCCTCATCTATTTTCCTAACTTCCTATGACTTTCACACCTTTAAGCGCCGTGTATCGGAACATGTCGGCCTTTAATCTTACCAGGTTTTCGATTTTCTTCCAAACTCTGGTGGAAATTTTAGTAGACCTCTGACCTTTTCCCACCAAAGTTGAAATAAAAAGATTATATATATATATATATATATATATATATATATATATATATATATATATATATATATATATATATATATATATATATATATATATATATATATTATTTATTTATTTATTTATTTATTTATTTATTTCATTATCACCTTTCCCACTTTTGTGGGGTGGTGCCCGCCACAATTACCTCACAAACATACCCATTCTTACATTTCAACCCCTTTCACCACCACCCTATATCTCACTCTGTCCCCCGCAAGTCTACTACACTCTTCTAAACTCAAATTCCTTGCACCCAAAATCTCTATCACTCCATCATCCATCTCTACTTTGGCCTTCCTCTCCCCCTCCTCCTACCCCCCCCCACCTCGGATCTAAGTATCTTGCCCACCATTCTGTTCTCATTCATTCTACACCTATGTCTAAACCATTTTAATACACCATCCTCTGCTCTATCCACTACACTCCTCTTCCATTTACACATCTCCATTATTTTTTCATTTTTAATCCTATCAATCCTTCTCAACTTACGTATCGCTGTCAAATATTTCATCTCAAAGATATTCAAACTTTTCCTCGCCCGAGCACTTATCATCCATGTTTCACACCCATACAGTTCAGATATATTCGTTTCAAACATTCCCTCACTCGTCAATTCTTTCATTCTCGTCCTTAACACTTTCCCATAAATCTTTCCTATCACGCTCAGCAGACTAATCCCCCTATAAATTTTACAAACCATTTTATCACCTTTTCATTTGTATATGGGTAAAATGAAGGAGTCCGGCCACTCCTGAGTCACTCTCCCTTCTCTCCAGCACACATTATACATTCTTTTATCACCTCTCCATATATACTATCCATTCCTGCCGATTTTCCTTTCTTTACCTTTCTCACCGCTACTTCCGCCTCCTCTTTACTAATATTTCTCTCTTCATCCTCGCTAACCTCCCCCCCCCTCATTTTCTACCTCACCACCATTACTAATCTCTCTCCCTTCTTTCAACAATTCACTAAAGTTCATTTTCCATCTCTCTCCAACTTCCTTCTCTCCCTGTAATGTTTTTAAATCTTCCCCTTTTACTCCCTCTCCCCTCTCCCCTCTCTTCTCCTCCTTTCCTCGCTCATTTACGTCTTTCCAAAACATTTTATTTCTTTCCTTAAAATTTTCTGCTAACTTTCTGACCCACTCTTCATCTACTCTTCTTTTTGCCATCTTGACCTCTCTTTTCATCTCCCTTTTACACTCTCCCAACCCCCTTTAACCTTGACCCTCGCCACTACTAACAGATATACCCATGGCTGCTCCTCTTAATACATTTACATCTAATAATCTACTCCTCTCTTCCCATCTCACACATACGAAATCCAAAAGTCCCTTCTGTTCATTCACCCCACTCACCCATGTATATTTGTGAATATTATTTTTCATAAACCATGTATTACCAATCATTATTCTTCTTGCTGCACACATTCCAATTAATTATGTCCCATTTTCATTCACACCTTCTACCCCAAAGGGTCCTACTATTCTTTTCACACTTCTATTACCCACTCTCTCATTCAGGTCACCCAACAAACATATATGATCTCCATTATCAAAATTCTCCCACACACACTCACTTAGACTCTTCCAGAATGCCTCTCTCTCCCTTTCATTTGTTCTCACCAACGGAGCATAAGCACATATAAAAACCCAATACTCCCTCCGTACCCTTAATCGTACCCAGACTATTCTGGCTCCTATACTACCAATCTTTCTCAAAACTTCATCACACATCTTCCATAACTATTGCCACTCAGTCTCTTGCTCTAGCCCTCTCATTTACACCGGCGTATATATATATATATATATATATATATATATATATATATATATATATATATATATATATATATATATATATATATATATATTACTTCTACTCCCTGAAAGTCAGCACATTTAGTCTGTTAGCTGGGTCATTATGATCATATACCTTGCGCTACTTGCTCATCTATTTAGGTTTACTTCGACGAGAGTTCATGCCTTCTTTTGAAATCCGGAAGAGAATCCTTCCAACCCTTTCTAGGTCTTCATTTTGGTCTTACCTTCCCGTCATCCGTCTTATATTCTCATCGACACTTTATTCATATGAACCCACTCCAGAATATCCCCACAGTCTTAAATGACATCTTCCATTCTACTATAATGGACTTCACTCCAACCCAATCTCACCCATTCGTTTCTTACTTCTTA
>SEYY01024541.1:27500-37500 GCA_009176605.1 Armadillidium nasatum | reverse complement strand
GAATAAACTCATTCTCCATGGGTTCATTCTTCTCATACAAGGACGTCCTCCCTGAATTGTTACGACCCTCTGTGGTATATAAGTTTACCTGCGCAGGATGTAGTTCCTGCTACGTGGGTCACACGCGCCTACAACTACAACTATGGGTCCACAAGCATATTGATACGTCCTTCCTCATTAATCTCCCTTCTTCAGCACCTGAATACTCCTCCATCCGTGAACACACACAAACATATAATCATCCTTTCCCTTTCTCCGACTTTACCATTTTAAAATCTGCACCCTCTGAATCCGATCGAAAAATCCTTGAATCACTTTACATTAAAAAACTTCAAACACAACTTAACACAACTCTTTCCTCCATCCCTCCCCTCATCTCATGACTCCCCGCCTGCACCCCACTCCTCCCCCCCTTTTTTCTTTCTCCACCCAACACTCTCCAATTTGTTACTTTCTTCTTATCCACAAACTTCACCTTCTATACACTTTTCCCTATCCTAGATTCCTACATACCCATACCCCATCCTATTACATCATTCATCCAACACACTAAATCATAATGCACTCATATGTATTATTTCATTATTTGCCTTTCAACTTAATGTATCACTATACTTACTACTGTTTGTGTCTATTATAAATCTCTTTATTCTTAGTGTATTATATATGTGATTTTTATATTACATTTATAACTATTTTCATTTTACTTTATTTAACATTTATCTCATAATTGATAACCATATGTCTATTTTATTTAGCATATATCTCATAATTGACAACTATATGTCTATTTTATTTTCTACTCACAGATTAATTATTTTTGAAAATGGGCCAGCTGTCCCGAAACGTCAAACTAACATTAAATTTGTCACCTTTAAATAGTAACAATTTACTTTGTTTTAGTCAATAAAGGTTAACTGTTAATAACTCTCAAATATGACTTTCTACGCATTGTTTGCAATTCTGTTTTGCTATATATATATATATATATATATATATATATATATATATATATATATATATATATATATATATATATATATATATATATATATATATATATATATATATATATATATATATATATATATATATATATATATATATATATATATATATATATATATATCACTTTGTTTAGTGCACATGCATATGGTTATTCTATCGACTTGTATGTCTGTTGCGTAATTTCAGTAAATGTACGCTATTACAGGGTTAGATAAATCAACCTAAAATCTTAAGGCAAGCGGAGTTAAGCGATTTATCACGAGATTTGTGTTTGTCCAAAGAATCAGCTCGGGCCTAGACTTCGTGAAAAGAATTTATTAGCTTCTGGAACTACATTTTTCATGGTACAGCAGTTGTGGCAAAGAAATACTGCAATATGCTTCCTATGTCTGTTGGATAGCTGAGCAGACAGAGAGCACTATGCACAACGAGATTGGCCAGTAAGATCATGTTTGGAACCCGGTTCCCACAACGCTGTGTCCCACTCTCTAGTGGATAGTCGGAAGGTTCTACTTCCACCGTTGCATATAAAGCTTTGAGTTACGGAAAACTTTGGCAAATCACTGAATGTATATGGTACAGCTTTCGTTTTACTGAGAACAAAATTTCCAAAAGATCCGACATTCAACGAAAGTATGGAAAGAAATGAGAGAGATGTCTGGCTCTCATTTCAAATCAATTGTGAAGAACTTTCTGGTGCAATCACCACAGTCAGAATAAGAACATATTGTGGAAGAGCTCTTGCAAAGCTTCATAGCTCTTGATGAACACATGTCCATAAAGTTGCATTTTCTCCAACTTTTAATTTACAGTACTTCCCAGAAAACTTTAGGTGACTTTAACGAGGAACAAGTAGAATGGTTCCATCAGGGATATTCGTGTAATACAAGAGAGGTACCAAATCAGATAGGATGTCATCATGCTTGCGGACTACTGCTGGTGCTTCAAGAGACATTCCTGAAGCGAAACATACCCGAAAATCCTTGTGAAAACCATTTATTCCGCCAAAGCTTTTCTCCTTAGTCTTCTCTTTCTTTAACTTTTACATTAAGTGGAATTCTCCATATATTTTAATATATATTTCGTAAATTTTCGGATAAGGTAAAGCTAATATTTGGTATTAAAAATTGTTTTGAATTTTAAATCAATTCCTTTCACAGTTATTTCACGTAAAAATTTCAATAACACAAAAATTTGACCTGATAGAGGAAAATGAGATACTTTTTGGAATTTCGCATGAAAGAAAACGTATCAGAACCGTTTATAAACCTTAGACTTCTAAAATGTTGCAGATCAATGTTCTATACCACCTAAATTCGTCTCATCTTGGGATTTAAAATTTTAAAAATTTATTTATTTATTATTATTATTATTATTACTATTATTATTATTATTATTATTATTATTATTATTATTATTATTATTATTATTATTATTATTATTATATTATTATTAATATTATTATTATTATAATTATTCTTATTATTATTATTATTATTATTATTATTATTATTAGTAGTAGTAGTAGTAGTGGTAGAATTATTATTATTATTATTATTATTATTATTATTATTATTATTATTATTATTATTATTAAACCTTGTATTAATTATATTTATAAAAAAGTTGCACAATAACTTATTATATTTTTATTAACAAAATGTTTTGCAAAAACTTGAACTTGAACTTGAACTTGTATTTAGACTCGGATTTGGCTCTAAAAAGTGGGTTTGGGTATATATATATATATATATATATATATATATATATATATATATATATATATATATATATATATATATATATATATATATATATATATATATATATATATATATATATATATATATATATATATATATATATATATATATATATATATATATATTATATATATATATATATATATATCTCTTCTCTTATATTTTCATCTCTTATTCTTAATGAAACTTTGGTGCTTGAGAGCGTTGACAGCGAACTTAACTCTGTTATTTCATACTGTCTCTATCATCAATTTTCAGCCAAAGGGTAGAACGATGTTGTTTGTTCTCTCGTCTATAATTTGGTGTTTTCTGAATTCTCCACTGTATGGCTTAAGATCTAAATTTATTTGTTCTATCTATTTATCTCCTAAATCTACTGATTGTAAAAAAAATTTGACTATTTAATTAAACTACAAAATAGAAACACCTTCCTTCTTCTTTTCCTTTCTCCGAAATCAACATTTTAAGGTTATTTCAGCGTTCACCACCGCCAGTGGTTTTCACCTCTCTCTCATGATCCAGCCTGTGAATCCTCCCTACCACTTTTCTATTCACAACAACTTTCAATCGTTCGTGAAGCTCCCTACCTGTATCCCTGACCGTCTTGGTGGTGAATCCAACATATTTGCTCTTTTTTTAACCTTTTATCTTTCTACTTATACAATTAAACTCTTTCACTCCACGAATTCATCCGATCACCTTCTTATCTATGTTTCTTGTTCTGTCTCTTCAGATCTTCCGTAAGAACGTCCCCCGTCTCGGCAAGGAGACTTTTCTGGCATTTCGGTGGAACTAACTGGTTCGGTTTACGGTTGGTATTTCTCTGATTACCCATGAAATGATTGTTCCGTGTAATGTGTAGCAGAGCGCATAATCGAGGTGATTCTCTCTCTTGAATGGAGGCGTACATTTCACATTCTTTCTCTTCTACTAAACCTGACAAACCTTGGTTTAATACTGCCTGTTCTCGTGCTATATGGCGCAGGGACTCTGATTTTAGGGAATAAAGTCGTCTTCAAACTCAGTAAACTCATTCACCTTATATTTCATACTATAATCGGGAAAAAAATTTTCTTCGCGACGCCAAAATCTTATTTCTCTGCCGTAATGCAATAATCTTTCTGCTTCCTCTTCCTCACTCGCCTCTGGCATTTTGTAAAAAAATATAAACTTACTTTGTTTCTTCAACATTCCCTCCTCTTGTATCTTCTGACGGCCTAATTGTTGCTTTACCTTCTACTAAAGCTGAACACTTTGTTGAAACTTTTGCCTTTAATTTCGCGTTAGATGATTCATGTCCTGATCCTCCTCACTCAACTCCCTCCGTTATTTATGCATAATAATGTAATTTCTTCTAAAGATGTCATTTCTGCTCTCTCTAAGCTTAACACTAAGAAACATCATAGTCGTTATGATATTCATCTTGCAGTTCTCAAAACTTGTGCTTCTCAGCTTGTTCTCAAAGATTGTGTTTGGTAAACTAACTTTAACAATTTTTTTTACCCATACAGCTCTCATTGAGAAGGTGGAGCCTAGAGATTTTCGTCTTATGAATTCTTTCGCTCTCACTAACTCTCTCCAGTCTTTTTCTGCCGTCGAACTGTTGCGTCACTCTCTCTATAATATCGCTGTTTCAACTTCTGTTGTTACTCTTGTTGCTGTTGTCTCACTCCCTATTTTCTACTTCGACCTTTCCTTCTTGCTGGAAACGTGCGCTCATGTAACCTGTGCCGAAGAAGGGGGACCCTCTCAACCTTTAAACTATTGTCCTATCCCTTTAACCTCTATTATTTCTACAGTTTTAGAATCTGTTCTTAACAGGAAGATTTGGAAACATCTCAGTACTTCTAATCTTATCTCTGATCATCATATGAATTTAGTAGAGTGCACTTACTGGTGATCTTCTATCCCTTCTCCCTAACTCTTGGTTCTCCATTCTGCGAAGTTTCAGTGTATTTTTTTGATGTAGCGAAATACACATCGAAAACTTTTCGACTTTCTAAATCTATGAAGGCCACGTAGATCTCCCAATTCCACTCCCAAGCTATTTTCAATCATCATCTTCAGATCGAACGCCCGCCAGATCTGTAGTTCCCCTCCCAGGACGCAAACTTTATTGGGCCTCCATCAGCCTATTTACCACGCATGTCCTAAATCTTTTCTCCAAAACCTTTTTATACACCTTCAGTGCACTGGACAGAAGCGGTATCCCTCTATAATTGAAACACTCACTTCTATCTCCTTTTTTAAATATTTGGAAAATTATTGCCTTTCTCCAATCTCGCGGACTGTCTCCTCCCTCCAAAATCCCACGAAACAGTCATAACATCCGTTGTTCTTTGTCTCTCCCTTTCTTGAATATTTCTGCAGGTAGCCCGTCCAAGCCAGGGCATTTTTCCATTTTTCATTCCTCTAATAGCAATCTCTACCTCCTCCAATGATATTTGGTCTTGCTCATCCTGTGACTGCTCCACCACAGTCCACTCCGAATCCCTCCCCTCCTTCCCCCCCCACTTTTATAATGGTCCGAGAAGTACTCATTTCTTCTACGTTTCACATCTTCTGGTTCCGTTTTTAAACCACCATCACTATCTTTTATCGAGTGGGGTGCAGTTGAGTTCTGCCCTCTACACACCGTTTTGCAGTATTATATATTAACTTTTTAGTTCCAGCAATGTCTTGTTCAAGTTGTTCGCTAATTCTATTCTATGATTCTTCGTTTGAAGCTCTCTTAATTACTTTCGACAAATTCCTCCTTTCTACATAATCTGTCCTAGTCCCCCGTGTCCTAATATTCATCCATCTCCTAAAATATTTATTTTTCTCTCAAACAGCTCGTTTTACCTCTTCTGTCCAGACAATCCATTCTCCCCTGCAAAATTCAACAGGCGCATCCCCCTCCGCATTTCTCTCTCCTACCAAAAACGCACCTACAATGGCCTCGTATATATATATATATATATATATATATATATATATATATATATATATATATATATATATATATATATATATATATATATATATATATATATATATAATTCTGGTGTTTTCGGGTAAAAATCAGAAAACAACAGAAAGAAAAGAGATGAGAAACATCGTGAAAGAGAAGGAAGTGAAAGGAAGGAAGAGAGGAGTTAATTACTCTCTCAAAAGAAACCTCGAAAGAAATTGTTCAGTTTGAATTGAAATTTCCTTCCACAAAAAAAAAAAAAAAAAAAAAAATAATAAAATAAAACAAAATAAAATAAAAAAAAACTTAAAAATATGGAAAAATCTATGCTGCCCTAACACCAGAATTATATAGTCAACTACAGAAAACGCCACCTCCTATACAGAAAAGTTTACACGACAGGCCTAGCAAGTCAGTGTGGTAAAGAAAACTCCAGTATCTGAATGGGAAACCATAACTCCGGGAAACACGATCTTTTGTAGAGCTCTGGGGAAAAGTGTCTTGAGGTTAGATAGAAGAAGATACTAGTCTCACTGAAATGGGAAAAAAAACCCTACCTGTGAGATTGAGTAAAACTCAAGGGATTAGAGCATTGAAACCTACGAAAAGAAAAACATGGTCATTTAGAGCTCCCCTCTAAATGGACTGTTAAGAGGAGATTGAGAAAGTTGTTGGTCCCAGTGACAAGGTGAAAACCCTTCCTTGGAGAATATATATATATATATATATATATATATATATATATATATATATATATATATATATATATATATATATATATATATATATATATATATATATATATATATATATATATATATATATATATATATATATATATATGCGTATGCAAGAATAACATGCTTAAAGCACTGTTAAAGGCAACAGATGTTTTTAATGAATAAAGAACAGTTTTTTAACTAATGGTCAGAGAAATGTCAATTTTTCATTTCAGTATAAGACTGCACTTGCAAAATTTGTAACAACTGCAAGATAACTGCTGTTTTGAGCACTTAATGAGTTATTATCGCTAGAAATTTGCGAGCGTTTCTTGCACGGTTATTGGTTGCATTTTTTTTAATTGATTGTGAAGTTAATTTTTTATTTGATAATGAAAATAGAAAATTCTAAAAATAAATTATATTACTTTTTTATATGATAATTTTATCTTTTACAGATATTATAAAATTTATTATTCGTTTTTTTCTAACATTTTGCTTCTTTCTTTGATTATTACTATTTTATTATGGTTTTACTTATGAATTAATTTGGAATAAAATTATAATGTTTCATCCTGAGGATATCTATTATAATATTGTGATTCAAATTAGGTAAAATTCTTGTTCATAGCAAATTGTATACATAGTGAGGAATACAATGAAATACAACCACGATGAAGAACATTAATTGAATATAATGTTTCAGTCATTTCTTATGATCTTCATCAAGTTTGAAATATAAGAAAAATATTTAATGTATAATTATGAATATTCACAAAATAACAAGAATAATAATTTAGATGTAGTTTCTGATAACTCAAACATATATCTGAGATATTTCATTATTATAAGACCAGTTTTAATTTTCTCTTCTTTTTCATACTCGTTTAATAGATAAGATTATTTACTTCTTGATTCTCTTCTTAATCTGTAGGTTACTGCTCCGAAAATTATTTAAATGACGTAGGAATCTTTTATTTAATTTATATTCTTTCACTCTATTTTTATTTTAGTTTTCAAATGAGAGTTAAAGAGCTGCTTCGCCAATATTGAAAATAAAATATGACTCTCCTTTTCTCAAGCTGAGATTCTTTCTCGTTAAATTTGTAGTTATTGCCCGATTTACCATTGCTATTTAAAAATTCATTTTCTTACATAGCTCTTGTTTTGCTTCGCTTGTCTTGGACGGAATATTCTTTTCCATACAGGCTCACTGAACTGTTAAAAAAATCATGACAGAAAGCAGTTTGACTAAGGGTTTATTATATAACGGTGTATTCATTTCTTGAAAGGACGATTTTTATATTTAGTATGGTTTATTTTTATATTTATTATGCTGTCTGGGCTATAAAGTTACTCCATTGGTTTACGAATGAATATAATTAAATCTCAGTAAGATGCAAGGAATAAGATATTATTGATTGATAAGAAAAAGTTAGTTTGCTCTTCAATATTTGTTTTTCTTTATCGTTTTTTTTTTTCTAAATTGCTTGTATTTGTTCGTTAATACTCTCTTTAAGATCTTCGGCCATTGATTCTTCTTTTTATTCCCCACCTTTATCAACTTCCCAACAGAAATTTATTTCTTACTTTTAATTGTTTCTTTAATCATCATTATCATTATTGTCTTATTCATTAATTTCATCATGATAATTTTAAATGGCATCATTAGATATCTCCTGCTATATAAATATATTTTTTTAAATTCATTATTTTTAACTAAGTTGCCTAACACTCTCTCTCTCTCTCTCTCTCTCTCTCTCTCTCTCTCTCTCTCTCTCTCTCTCTCTCTCTCTCTCTCTCTCTCTCTCTCTCTCTCTCTCTCTCTCTCTCTCTCTCTCTCTCTGTTCTGAAGCCTATTCCATCTCCGTTTCTCTGCTGGTTCTCACCATCATCTTCATACCTTCGGGGTCTCCTCTCCACATTACATATTTTTCTAACTTTTTTTAATAAAAAAAAAATAACCCTGGAGTTGTAATAATAATAAGAATGATAAAAGACGTGATGGCGATTGTATTAACGTTGCTGCCGTTGCTTATTTTTAACATTTTTTCGAATCTTTCTTTGTTAAGCATTAATATATTTTGCTCATTCTTTACGGAAGACTTCCTTCAATACCTTGTGGGTAAATATCACCATGAGTCTTATAAATATATTTACGATGTTTCAAATATATATATAAAAAAAGAGGTTTTATTATTAGCTTAAGAGGAGGAACGTGGAAATAAGTTATGAGACAAAAAATGGTCTATAATGTTATTAATTCAGTAATCATTATATAAATAAATACGTGTTACGAGAAAGGTTCAAACACATTCACATTAACAAGCAATATATATTTTCCTATACGTATCTTCAATATGTGTGCATATCACATAGTATACATGTATATATGCTCTCTCTCTCTCTCTCTCTCTCTCTCTCTCTCTCTCTCTCTCTCTCTATATATATATATATATATATATATATATATATATATATATATATATATATATATATATATATATATATATATATATATATATATATATATATATATATATGTATGTATGGTATGTATATATGTATGTATGTATGTATGTATGTATGTATGTATGTATGTATGTATGTATGTATGTATGTATGTATGTATGTATGTATGTATGCATGTATGTAAGTATGTATGGATGTGTGTATGTATGTATATAGAATTTTATGTTAATTTAATGTGGGAAAAATTGTTGATCCTTAAATAGGTTTCTTCAAAATAGCGTCTCACTCTCTTGTTAAGAACGCAAACTAATTAGATCATCTGTGGCAATGTGCACACGGTTAAACATAAATATGTATACGTTGTACTTAAAAAAAAGCATGTACGCGTTACCAAACAACGTACACATATGTATGTGTTAGTCAAATACACGCACAAGCCAAGAAAACCTGCTTCATGACATTTTTTTTATATATATTCTAAAACAGTGAACCCATCTTGAGATAAATTGTGTCTGTATTTATATACACATATGTATACATTGGTCTACATGTATAAGTTTTAATGTACAAATTTGTTAAATCGATATTTTCCTTAAGGTAAAGTAATATTTATTTTATTGAGATTAAATATTTTTTGAGGAAAATAATACAAGCTTTAATAGTTATAGGATGTAACTGTTAAAATTGCCGCTAAAAATATTCTGAAATATCTTTACGAAAAGAATTTAAAGAAAAAAAAAAATTTTACTAATAAAAATGGAAATAACTTTAAAAGCTTAAAAAATTTTATTATTAAGAATAGAAATACTTTTTTTTTTTAATATTATTTTATTGTTTTAATTTTTCTTTTCCATTTATTTTTTCTTTTAATAAGTCAAAAGCAACAAACACAAATTATTTCCAAGCTTAAAATTATAATCATAATTATAGTATTTGTGAGAAAAATTATTTAAAAGAAATGAGAATAATTATAATTATTATTCATTTTTATCATCTGCAAATTATTCAAGAATAGATAATTCTATTTTTCAAGTTTAAATAATAACAATAATTAATAACACTTTTAATTGGTTTTAAAAAAAAAC
>SEYY01024541.1:15000-22500 GCA_009176605.1 Armadillidium nasatum | reverse complement strand
GTGAAGACCAAGGAGGTTTATACTGTCAACAGGAGGTATGGTAAAACCATTGAAAGAAATAGAAAAGTTAAGAGGTGTTATTGAGTGGGAGATTTCAAGAACTTGAGTTTTTAAAGAGTTGAAGTTCACAAGGTTGAGGCCAGCCCACTGAGAAATTCTATCCAGATTAACAAGAGTGAAATCGGAAAGATGAAAACGAGAGGCAACTCAAGATACAAAAGAGAGAGCAGATTTAAAAATGTGTAAAAGAATGGAGGGTCGAGTCATCGGCATATGAATTGATAGGGTTAGATGAGCAGCTGAGAAGATTTTTAATGAAAAGTAGAAGTAGAGTAGGAGACAAGACAGAACAACTGAGGAACACCACTGTCGACAGAAAATAAAGAAGTCACCCCATCAAAAACAGCCGAAATGGAAGGATTGGAAACAAAGCGTGGTATAAGTAAGCAAAGAGAAGGAGGAAACCCAAATAAGTGGAGCTTGGAAAGCAGTGACGCATGCCATACCCGGTCAAATGCCTTAGATATGTTTAGCTCCACCACACAAGTCTCTCCATGTTCCCTAAAGCCAGAAAATCATAAATCTGTGAGATAGTAATGTATTTCACCAAAAGACCTAGAATGTAGAAAATCAAACTGATGATCAGAAAGAAGGGAATGGGATTCCAGATGATCAAAGAAATGAGAGTTGAGAAGGGTTTCAAAGATTTTGAATAGAATACAAGTGAGAGCTATAGGACGATAGTTAGAAGGATCAGAGCGGCTACCTTTTTTTGAAATAGGTTGGACTTGAGCCAGCGTCCAGCACTGAGGGAATGTACTAGTAATGAGGGATAGAGAGAAAAGTTGAATAAAATACACTCCTTTAAAACTCGGGGAGAATGCCACCCTGGCCGCTTTCTTTCTTAACTTCTATATATTTAAGAAGCCCATGCATCTGATCAAATGTAATCACATTCTGAGAAGAGAAGAAGCAGGAGGAGGATTGCTGGAGTACCCACGATTGAAGCAGAGGAGAACAGGAGGCTGAAGAGATTAGCCTTTTCAGTTGGAGTGTTAGCAACAGAACCATCAGAGCGAAGAAGAGGATTTAAGTTAATTATTAAGGTACGAGTTGATGAATTTTTTTCCAACCTTATAACAAAAAATAAACAATGAAATTTGAAAAAAAGGTATAAAATTACACTTGCTCATAAAATGTTTTTTATTTCCAAATGATTTAACAATTGGAATTTTGAAATTTTATAATTTAGCATCTGTAATAGTATTGTTGGAACCACAAATTACTATTGTGCAACAGTATTATAAAATTCTGAATAACTTAAAAAATAAAACATGTTTAGATAGTAGATATTTTATAAAAATATATATTTGTAAACTATAATAAAATAAATAGGATTAGTTATATATTTTTTTCCAATTTCCTTTTGCAAATTAAAATTAACAATGTTTCTTATTACGAGTTCAATCATATTTAGATGAACATATCTCCAAAATTTATTAAATTTAAATTTATTTTATATCTTGTAAATGTTTTTTTTTTTTATTTTATTTGATTTTATTTTATAATTTGAAAATTGTTTGAAAATTACATTAAGTTTTTCGGTTAGGAGAATTTTCAAATACAGACCGAGGGCAAAAGAGTTATAAAATATACTTTTATAATAACGGCAAAAAATAAATTTGGTACTGGTTTTAAATGCCTTAATATCTGAGTGGTTTAATAAATAAAATCTGAAATATAATATCAGACTGATATATATATTATATATATATATATATATATATATATATATATATATATATATATATATATATATATATATATATATATATATATATATATATATATATATATATATATATATATATATATATATATATATATATATATATATATATATATATATATATATATATATATATTATATATATATATATATATATATATATATATATATATATATATATATATATATATATATATATATATATATATATATATATATATATATATATATATATATATTTGTATGTGTGTGTGTTTGTATCTTTATCTTTACATTTCAAATGAATTCATGTTTATAATCAAATTCATTATTACTAAATAGTTTAACACATTTTCTTTCGCAATTGGAATGTTTATTATAAAGATATTTAGGAAAAAAAAAACAAAAAGAAAACGCATCAATTACCATTTAAAATAAGAAAAAAAACAATTAAAAACCAATTTTCTGACTCATTTGCTGCTTCGATTTCATTAAATGTTTTTATTCTTTTTTTCATCTAATTATCAAATAATTTTGTCAGCAAACACAATTTTTTGGGGTAAATATTTGAACACTTCTAATTAATTACTTAACCAAATTTTACCATTTAATTCATACATTTCAGCTTAACTCACACACACACACACACACACACACACACACACACACACATATATATATATATATATATATATATATATATATATATATATATATATATATATATATATATATATATATATATATATATATATATATATATATATATATATATATATATATATATATATATATATATATATATATATATATATATATATATATATATATATATATATATATATATATATATATATATATATATATATATATATATATATATATATATATATATATATATATATATATATATATATATATATATATATATATATATATATATATATATATATATATATATATATATATATATATATATATATATATATATATATATATATATGTGTGTGTGTGTGTGTGTGAGATTGGAAGGGAAGAGTAGATTATTAGAAGTTAATGTATTAAGAGGAGTGTCCAAGGGTTTATAGGGTCATGGTTAAAGGGGGTTAGGTGAAAGTAAAAGTGAGAAAGAGTGTGGTGAAAGTGGCGCAGGTAGGAAAACTGGAAGAAGAATAGAATAACAGTAATAAGAGAGAAGTGAAGAGATGTATTGAGGAGTAAAATAGAGGGTGTTGAAGTGGAATGGAGTAAATTGAAGATGGCCTTAGTGGAAGTTGAGAGAAGGGTGTGTAGAATGAAGAAAATAGGGAATGGAAGACGGAAAGGGAGTGAATGGTGAAATGAAGATTTGGATAATATGGTGAAAAGAAAGAAAGACGCTGTAATAGGTATCTGGGTACAAAGGAGGCTATGTATTGTGATGAATATAGGGAGAGGTGTAGGGAGGTGAAAAGAGAATAGGACAAAAATAAGAGTAAAAAATGTATATATATAATTCTTTAGTCTCCGTTCTTTCTAAACTTTTCAAATCTATTCTTAACAAGAAGATTTGGAAGCTTCTCAATTCTACCAATCTTATCTCTGATCGCCAGGATGATTTTCGTAATGAACTGCTCTAGTGAACTTCTTTCCCTTCTCTCTGACTCTTGGTCCTCCGCTCTTCGATATTTCCGGGAATCCTTCGCTATAGCACTAGACATTATCGAAAGCCTTCTATAGTATCTGGCACAAAGCTTTGATTTCAAAACTTTCTTCTTTCGAATTCAACTCAACTCTCTGTGGCATTCTATCTGTTTTTCCCTCCGGTCGTTCTAAAGCAACTGTTGTAGATGGTCACTGTTCTTCCTTTACATATATATATATATATATATATATATATATATATATATATATATATATATATATATATATATATATATATATATATATATATATATATATATATATATATATATATATATATATATATATATATATATATATATATATATATATATATATATATATATATATATATATATATATATATATATATATATATATATATATATATATATATATATATATATATATATATATATATATATATATATATATATATATATATATATATATATATATATATATATATATATATATATATATATATATATATATATATATATAATATATATTATATATATATATATATATATATATATATATATATATATATATATATATATATATATATATATATATATATATATATATATATATATATATATATATATATATATATATATATATGGCCTTCTAGTTCTCATGATACAGCTGGTGAACGTGCCTTCCTTTTCGCTATCCAAAACGACCTTGAGCAGTTGGTGCAGCTCCCTACTCGTATCCCTGATCGTCTTGGAGATGAATCCCAACATTCTAGACCTTTTACTAACTTCTAATCCTTCTTCTTATACTGTTAAACTCTTTCCTCCTCTGGGTTCCTCCGATCACCTTCTTATCTCTGTATCCTCTTCTATCTCTTCAAGTCTTCCGCAGGAAAGACCCCCTTCTACGGAAAGGAAACGTTTGTTGCACTTCGGTGCCGCAAGCTCGTCGGACTTGCAGTCGTACTTCTTCGATTTCCCTTGGAATGATTATTGCTTCCGTGGGAGGGGTCCCTCGGAGTGTGCAAAACGCATTACCGAGGTGATTCTCTCTGGCATGGAGGCATACATTCCATATTCTTTCCCTTCTACTAAACCTAACAAACCTTGGTTTCAACTCTGCTTGTTCTCGTGCTATCCGCCGCAGGGATGATGCCTTCAGGGATTACCGTCGTCTTCAAACTCCAGAAACTCTAGCCACTTATATTTCATCCGGGAATCATGCAAAATCTATCCTTCGTAACTCAAAAAACTCCTTTCTCCGTAGAAAATGCAATAATCTTTCTGGCATTTTGCAAAAAATGTCAACTCTAACTTTGCTTCTTCCTCTTTCCCTCCTTTAATATCTTCCGACGGCACAACTGCTGTTTTACCTTCTTCTAAAGCTGAACTCTTTGCTCAAACTTTTGCCTCTAATTCAACCTTAGACGATTCCGGAGCTATTCCTCCTCCTTCAACCCCCTCTAACTCAATTATGCCTAAAATTAGAATTTCTTCTAAAGATGTCATTTCTGCTCTCTCTGAGCTTAATACTAAGAAGGCGTACGGTCCTGATGGTATTCCTCCTGTGGTTCTCAAAACTTGTGCTTCCGTGCTTGCACCCTGCCTCGGTAAACTATTTCGTATGTGTCTCTCTACTTCAACCTTCCCTTCTTGCTGGAAACGTGCGCTCATTCAACCTGTGCCGAAGAAGGGAGACCCCTCTCAACCCTCCAACTACCGTCCTATTTCTTTAACCTCCGTTCTCTCTAAAGTTTTCGAATCTATCCTTAACAGGAAGATTTGGAAACATCTCAATTCTTCAAATCTTATCTCTGATCGCCAGTATGGCTTTCGTAAGAAACGCTCTACGGGTGATCTTCTTTCCCTTCTTTCTGACTCTTGGTCCTCCCCTATTCGGCATTTCGGTGAATCTTTTGCTGTCGCGCTGGACATATCGAAAGCCTTCGATAGAGTCTGGCACAAAGCTTTGATTTCTAAACTTCCCTCTTTCGGTATCTATCCTTCTCTCTGTGATCTTCTCACTCATTTCCTTTCTGGTCGTTCTATAGCAGCTGTTGTAGACGGCCACCGTTCATCCTTTAAATCTATTAACAGTGGTGTTCCTCAGGGTTCTGTCCTATCACCAACACTTTTTCTACTTTTCATTAATAACCTTCTCTCTATCACCTCATCTCCTATCCACTCCTATGCTGATGACTCCACCCTTCATTATTCTTTCCAGTTTGAAAAACGTCCCACCCAACAGCAGTTGATAGACTCGAGAAGGGATAGCCTTGGAGCAACTAACCTCTGATCTTTCTCGTATTTCAAATTTTGGCAGAGAAAACATGGTTGTTTTCAATGCCTCAAAAACTCAATTCCTTCATCTCTCCACTCGACACATTCTTCCACACAACTATGATATCTTCTTCGAAAACACACAACTCAAGCCTTCATCTGTTCTTAATATTTTTGGTGTTTCTTTTTCTTGTGATCTTTCTTGGAAAGATCACATTACTTCTCTTTCTAAACAAGCTTCTAAGAGGTTGGGTGTTCTGAGGCGCCTTCAGAATTACTTCACGCCACCCCAGTTGCTTGCTCTGTATAGGGGTGTTATTCGCCCCTGTATGGAGTATGCTTCACACATCTGGGGTGGTTCCACTACATACAGCTCTCCTTGAGAAGGTGGAGTCAAGGGCATTTTCGTCTCATCAACTCTCCTGCTCTTACTAACTATCTTCAATCTCTTTCTGCCCGTCGAATTGTTGCGTCACTCTCTCTTTACTATCGCTATTACAACGGACACTGCTCTTCTGAACTCTCTCGTCGCATACCTCCTATATTGAGAAGAGCTCGTGCGACACGCCTTTCTACACATTCTCATCCTTTCTCTGTCCAACTCTCCGACCCCAGACTTAACCGCTATGCTCAGTCTTACATATATTCTACTGGTAAAGTCTGGAACACACTCCCTTCATCTGTTTGCCCAACTCCCTTTGACTTGCATACCATCGACTATGATAATAGATCTTTCCTAACTCGGGTGGAATTTAGTAGGCCTCCTGCTTTTTCCCACCGGAGGAAACAAAAAAAAAAAAAAAAAAAAAAAAAAAAAAAAAAAAAAATATATATATAATATATATATATATATATATATATATATATATATATATATATATATATATATATATATATATATATATATATATATATATATATATATATATATATATATATATATATATATATATATATATATATATATATATATATATATATATATATATATATATATATATATATATATATATATATATATATATATATATATATATATATATATAATTCTAATTACTTCTCTCTATTACTTCTTCTTCTACCCACTTCTATACCAATGACTCCACTTTTCATTACTCCTTTCAATATGAAAGGGAGGTGGCCTTGGAGCAACTATCCTCTGATCTTTCTCGTATTTCAAATTGAAGCAGAGAAAACGTAAAAGTTTTCAATGCCTCAAATTCTCAATTCCTCCATCTTTCTATTCAACACAGCCTTCAACGAAACTATGACATCTTCTTCGAAAACACAGCTCTACCCTTCATCTGTCCTTAATATTCTCGAATGCTTATTTTTCTTGTCCTTTTTTGGAAGAATCACATTATTTCTGTTTCTAAACACGCTTCTGAGAAGTTGGATGTTCGGAGGCATCTTGAGAATTTCTTTACCCAAAAGCAATTGCTTATTTTTTATAGGGGTGTTGTTCTCCCCTGAATGGAGTACGTCTCACATATCTGGGGTGGTTCCACTCATACAGTACTCCTCGAAAAGGTGAAGTCTAGAGTTTTTCGTGTTATAAACTCTTTCTCTTTCACTAACACACTTCAATCCCTTTGCCTCCTTTGAATTGTTGTATTACTCTCTATATATTATAGCTTTTACAACGGACGCTGCTCTTCTGAACTCTCCCGTCGAATACCTCC
This sequence comes from Armadillidium nasatum, assembly GCA_009176605.1. Taxonomy (NCBI): domain Eukaryota; kingdom Metazoa; phylum Arthropoda; class Malacostraca; order Isopoda; family Armadillidiidae; genus Armadillidium; species Armadillidium nasatum. The sequence goes on along the minus strand of SEYY01024541.1, from coordinate 15,127 downwards.
TATATAGAGAATGACTCCAGCGATCTGCTTTTATACACAGTCTGAGACATTTCTCTCTCCCTTTCTCTGACCCCAGACTTAATCGCTATGCTCAGTCAAACTCACATGTACTCTGACGGTAATGTCT
>SEYY01024541.1:0-10000 GCA_009176605.1 Armadillidium nasatum | reverse complement strand
CACACATACAGCTCTTCTCCAAAAGGTAGAGTCTACGGCTTTTCGTCTTATTAACTCTTTCGCTCTTACTAACTCTCTCCAATCTCTTTCTTCCTGTCGAAGTGTGTAAACGCGTCACTTTCTATATACTATCGCTATTACAACGGACATTGCTCTTCTGAATTCTCACGTCGCATACCTCCTCCATTGAGAAGGGCTCGTGCGACACGACTTTCTGCACAGTCTCATCCTTTCTCTGTCCAACTCTCCGACTCCAGACTTAACCGCTATGCTCACTCTTACATGTACTCTACTGCCAAACTCTGGAACTCACTCCCTTTATCTTATTTCCCAACTTCCTTTGACTTGCACACTTTTAAACGCCGTGTATCGGGTCACGTTGGCCATTAGCGATCAGATCCCGAATGTTCCCCAACTCTGGTGGAATTTGGTAGGACTCCGGCCTTTGAACACCAGAGGATACTATATATATATATATATATATATATATATATATATATATATATATATATATATATATTTATATATATTATATATTATATATATATATATATATATATATATATATATATATATATATATATATATATATATATATATATATATATATATATATATATATATATATATATATATATTATATATATATATATATATATATATATATATATATTATATATATATATATATATATATATATATATATATATATATATATATATATATATATATATATATATATATATATATATATATATATATATATATATATATATATATATATATATATATAATATATATATATATATATATAATATATATATATATATATATATATATATATATATATATATATATATATATATATATATATATATATATATATATATATTATATATATATATATGCGGGAACAGTGAATGAGTCTTAATATAAATACATTAAATATCTATTCAATCAATTGATTATTAATCTAACTAATAAATCAATTTTTGATATGATTTTTTTAAAAAATAAAAGTAATTATTTTGAAATAAAAATATATTATTATTATTATTATTATTATTATTATTATTATTAGTATTATTATTATTATATAATATAAATATTAAATATCTATTAATAATTGATTATTAATTAATAAAATTATTTTTTTTAAATAAAATAAAAAGTAAATTTTATTTTTTTATTATTATTATTTTATTATTATTATTATTATTATTATTATTATTATTATAAGTAATAGTAGCATTTGTAGCGAGTAATATAACTGAAGTAGTAGTAGTAGTAGTAGTAAGAATCGTGTAGTAGTGATAGTATTAGTACTAAGAGTAATATATTATTAGTAGTATTTACTAGTTAATACATAGTGATTAAGTAGTATCATGGGGTCTTGTAGTGAAATCGTTGCGTAAGCCTTAAGAAGTCTTATTTCTTTTGGAAAAGTTGAAAATACTCTAGAAAAAAAAAAAATTAAAAAAATAAAAATTAACGTATTCCGTATTTATGATGTGAAGTTCAGTAATTTTTTTGTTCTTTTCTTTTTTTTTATTCAAAAACAATACTATTTAATTATTAATTTTGTTGTGAGTAATAAAGATGTTACACATTATTTTTCATTAATTTCTTTTTTATTCATGTTTATTTTTTTTACTATTATTATCTTATTTATTGTTAGAGAAATTAAATTTTACTCGAGTGAGGTAAGATATTCCCTTTATTTTAATGCCATTTTTGTTTGTTTAATATAGGTTTTTTATATTATCTTTAAATTCATTTTAGTATTTTTGGGTTAGTTTAAGTTACGTTAGGTTAGGTTAAGTTAGGCTAGGCTAGGTTAGGTTAGGTTAAACTAGGTTAGGATAAGTTGTTATATTAAGTTAGGCTAGGATAGGTGAGGTTAAGTTATAATAAGTTAAATTAGGTTAGGTTAAGTGGCTAGGTTTGGTTAGATTTTATTAGATAAAGAAAGGTTAAATTTCTTTTTAAAATTTGTTATTCATTTCATTTTCGCGACTTGAACCATATATATATATATATATATATATATATATATATTATATATATATATATATATATATATAATAATATATATATTATATATATATATATATATATATATATATATATATATATAAGTGGTAGTATATATATATACTACCTATACCATATATATATAGGTGTATATATATATAATATATATATATATATATATATATATATAATATATATATATATATATATATATATATATATATATATATTATATATATATATATTACTTACACCTGCCGATTGTAATTAAATTTACCTTAGTTATAGAAAATGATCCAAAACGAGCGAAAATCATATTTAAAATGTCGAGAAACGAAAGGGAAGTAAGTTATCGAGTTTTAAAAATTGAAAAAAGTGGCGAAAAATCCTGAAATGTTGGCCACTTTTCGGACGTAATTTCATAAATGTTGTAGGTTAGGTTAGGTCATGTTAGTTTAGGTTAGGTTAGGTAAAGTTCGGTTTGGTTACGTAATTTTTTGTTTAATTTCGATAGGTTAGCAAAGATTTCTTCGCGCAAATTTTAAAATCGTTTAATTCAATTTTTTTCATTAAAAAACTCATTTGTTATAATATATAAAAAAAATTCTTAATACTTTTGGTTCAATTAATTACATTTGTGCTCTTCAAAATTTAATTCTTTAATATATATATATATATATATATATATATATATATATATATATATATATATATATATATATATATATATATATATATATATATATATATATATATATATATATATATATATATATATATATATATATATATATATATATATTATATATATATATATATATAAATATAGTATTATATCATTATTATTATTATAATAATAAATATATATATAATTTATAATATATATATTATATATATATATATATAATATATATATATATATATATATATATATATATATATATATATATATATATATATATATATATATATATATATATATATATATATATATATATATATATATATATATATATATATATATATATATATATATATATATATATATATATATATATATATATATATATATATATATATATATATATATATATAAGGAATGTTATTTTAAAATTATAATGCTTCAACTTTACAAAAATAAATTGACAATTCATCTAAGTAATTTTTATTCCCTTCATTTTACATTCTTCCCAACATTTTACATTTTTACCCTACTATTTTAGTCAGAAAAATACTCAACGTTTTCTCAACATGACCAGCATCATGGATAATTTATTTTGTGGGTAAAGAAGTTGGTTTTAAATTAATTATTATAGATATAAATGTATTGTTTTATTTCTTTAATAATGGAAAAGATTAAGATGTTAAAAGCTATGAATCATATTACTCATTAATTCGATATTGCACTCTCAAAATTGTCTCAGCGAAACGAGACAAGCATCACAGCAAATTTTTCACTTATTTTGTACCTGGAAAAAAAAAAAAAAAAAAAAAAAAGTAAGATGGCGGATCAACTTTCTTACGCGTATAATTGTTGTTTTTTTTTTGTGTGTGTGTGTTTTTTTTTTCCAGCAGCTTTTCTGTCATTTGTCGATAATTTTAAAGTAATTTGATTTTTTTTTTTTTTTTTTTTTTTTTTTTTTTTTTTTTTTTTTTTTTTTTTTTTTTTTTTTTTTTTTTAATTTAGTAAATATTTTTGAAGATTATAATTTGATCTTAATAGTTCCTCTTTCCTTCCAATATTTTTTATAAAATGATTTTACAATTTTTTATTTTATTTTTATTTTCATCTTTTTCTATAATTATTTTTTTATTTAAAGTAGAATATATTTTAAAAACTAATTTATCAATCCAAAATGTAATAATAATTACAATAATAGTAATAGTTACTACAATAATAATTATAATAATAATGTTAATAATAATGATATTTACAATTATAATAATAATAATACAATAATAACAATAATGATCGTTATAAAAATATATAATACAATAATAATAATAATAATAATAATAATAATAATAATAATAATAATAATAGTAATAGTAATAATTAATAATATTTTTTCATATTTAAAAAATGTATTCAGAGATTAAAAAAATATCAAAAAAATATAGAAGTAATGCAAATTAATAAAGTAATATCAAAATACTATATTATCATCACTATTACTTTAACAATAAGCCTATTGGGATTCTATATACGATAACTTGTAATAAAAAATGACTCATCTTAATTCTTAAAAATGAGCATTTTATTGAGTCTCTTTTTAAAAACCCAGACTTTAATAACTTGAATTATATTTATTTTTTTTACTAGATTTGTAAACCTTAATTTGCTAATCTTATTTGTAAAATATAACGATGTAAACAGGAAAAGTAATAATAACAATTATGATAATAATAATAATTTAATATAACAATAATAATAATAATAATAATAATAATAATAATAATAATAATAATAATAATAATATAATATAAATATAATAAATAATAATAATAATAATAATAATAATAATAATAATAATAATAATAATAACTATAAATAATAAAAATAATACTGAAAATAAAAATGATAGTAAAAATAATAATTAAAACAATAAAAATAAAAATAAAATAAATAATAATAATAACTATAATAAAATAATAATAATAATAATAATAATAATAATAATAATAATAATAATAATAATAATAATAATAATAATAATAATAATAATAATAATAATAATAATAATAATAATAATAATAATATAATAAAAATGAAAATAAAAAAAGAAAATATTGAAGATGGGAAAGGAAAATAAGAAAATAAAATTAATAAAGCAAAAAAAATTTAAAAAAATAAGCCATATATATATATATATATATATATATATATATATATATATATATATATATATATATATATATATATATATATATATATATATATATATATATATATATATATATATATATATATATATATATATATATATATATATATATATATATATATATAATGTTATGAGGTTTATAAAGCATGAAAGCTTATATAGATTTCACACGAGGCATTGTATTAAGCTCAGGTATAAGAGGGTAGCTGGGAATTTCAGGTAAGAGGGAGGGAGGGGGAATGTGGGAGGCTAAAATAAGCAGGTGAGTTTGAAGGGGGAAGGGAAAATGTAAAAGAGACAAATGGGCGGGGCAACATCAGCAGGAGCAAGCATCAGTCGCTACTTGGCCGCTGTGATAAGCGGATGTTGAGGGAAGCTGTTTAAACTTTTAAATTTATAATTTGTGACTCTGATATTTTAGCATTTTAGTATTCTGTGTTTCGTCTTGCAAATTTAGCTACTTTTTATTTCAAAATCAGAACAAATATATTAATAACAATTACTGTATAAATTTGGTGAAATAATTATAGAATAATATCAAAAATACATGTTAGCACTTATTAATTGAAAATAATAATTAGATAATTAATTAAAGATTTAATATATTCATATAAAAGATTAGCCAAAATTTGGCGCGTGCTGTTGAATAGTTAAGCTATTTGACTGAAAAAAAAAACTGTTTCATTTCTATAATTGTTGTTTTAATAGCTTAATTTCACTGAAGCTGAAATTATGGTTGCAATATTTGTCAAAAGAGGCCGAATGAAATTGTCAAGTGTTAGATGAAATTGTCAAACTTGGTTTTTGACAACGACAATTGATGTTGCTAATCAATCATCAGATTGATTGACGTAAATAAAAACTTTGAAAAGAACAGATAAAAATAAATAATAAAAAAAAAATAAAAATAAAGCCGTTTAAAATAATGCTTTGAAAATTATTCCAAAATAAACAAATAATTAAAACATATTTTAAACATAATTGTTTTGAGTTTTTATTTTTTTGTGTGTGTCAGCAATTTTTTTTGAACATAAATAACAAAAAAATGTATTTTAAAAGAAACTGTCGAGACGATTTGAAAACAAAAATATCTTTCATACATTATATATTTATTGCAATAATATCAGTAATTAATATACAAGTAAGTGCATCTCTGTCATATATATATATATATATATATATATATATATATATATATATATATATATATATATATATATATATATATATATATATATATATATATATATATATATATATATATATATATATATATATATATATATATATATATATATATATATATATATATATATATATATATATATATATATATATATATATATATATATATATATATATATATATATATATATATATATATATATATATATATATATATATATATATATATATATATATATATATATATATATATATATATATATATATATATATATATATATATATATATATATATATATATATATATATATATATATACCGGAAGGAGAGATCCCTTCTTAAAGGGATTATACATTTTCCTATATAAATTAAAATCTTCAAAAGTACTCATCATTAGATAGGTTCGCGATGGCATGCGTCAATTTCTGGCGTCTATTATCTAATCATAGATAGAGTGTGAGAAAGGGACAGGTGAATGGCACCTGTTTTATATATATATATATATATATATATATATATATATATATATATATATAATATATATATATATATATATATATATATATATATATATATATTATATTTATATGTGTGTGAGTGTGTGCTTGTCTACGTGCGTTCTTTTAAGCATACATGTATGTATGTTATGAATGTACACATTTAAGAGCGTGCTACCTTGGATATTCTTGTACATTTTTTGTATTAAACTGTACATAGTTTCATACTTGCTATTCTAATATGTTTTTTTTTTTTTTTTTTTTTTTTTTTTTTTTTTTTTTTTTTTTTACATTTAGGAACTTGCTACTTGAATGAGATGCAACGAGTTCTTAGCACGTGACTTTTATTTCAATGATCAGGTCGCTAGTGATCTCAGAACACTATTAATAATATAACCCAAACATATATATATATATATATATATATATATATATATATATATATATATATATATATATATATATATATATATATATATATATATATATATATATATATATATATATATATATATATATATATATATATATATATATATATATATATATATATATATATATATATATATATATATATATATATATATATATATATATATATATATATATATATATATATATATATATATATATATATATATATATATATATATATATATATATATATATATATATATATATATATATATGGGCTACATTATAGAATTTACACGATTGTCTTGCTATATTATGAAAAGAGCAATTTTCTCTTCAATTGCGGCAAGATAAACTAATTTACTCTTTCATTTGCTAATCAAGATTAATACTGAAATTGAACTCAATGTTTGCACACTGCATACAAACACACTTCGCTTATTCACATGTATATATATATATATATATATATATATATATATATATATATATATATATATATATATATATATATATATATATATATATATATATATATATATATATATATATATATATATATAATATATATATATATATATATATATATATATATGTGTGTGTGTGTGTGTGTGTGTGTGTGTGTACATGTATGTAAGAGAGAGGGAGAGGCAGGCGAGACCTTTCAGTTATCGGAGATAAACAATATACTTTGTTTCTTAGTTTTGTAAGATTTTTGTATATATATATATATATATATATATATATATATATATATATATATATATATATATATATATATATATATATATATATATATATATATAGATAGATATAGAGAGAGAGAGAGAGAGAGAGAGAGAGAGAATATTTTATATATTTTTAAATTATCACATGAATGCATTTACAGGTTATACACATACACACAAACACACAAGCACACACAACAACACACACAACACACATATATATATATATATATATATAATATATATATATATATATATATATATATATATATATATATATATATATATATAATATATATATATATATATATATGTGTGTGTGTGTGTGTGTGTGTGTGTGTGTGTATATTTGTGTTTTTTTTGTTTTTTTGTTTGTTTTTTTTTTTTAAACGTATTCATGTGATAATTTAAAAATTTCAAATTTGCTTTAAAAAAATACTATCAGGATATTAGTAATATTAAAATAAAAACCTGTAATTAATATATTGTTTATTAAATTTACATTAATTAAATGAAATTTTAGAATTAGAAATTAAAAATTTTGTTCAATTACATTTTTGAAACTTTCTTTTTATTTTTGAATTGGAAATAATTTTAAAAAGTAAATAAATTTTTATGTTAATGAGAAAATTATTAATTCATATTTTTTTTTTTTTTTTACATTAGCAAAAAAAAAAAATATTTATATTTTTTTAATAAATTATACATAAGTTTTTTATTTTATTTATTTTTTAAATTATTCATTTATTTTTATTTGTTTGTTAATTGCATAATTACCTTAATAATTTAATACGTCATATGCGAGCAATTTCTAATGCAAAATAGTGAAAATAAAAGATCAGTCTGTGAAGCTCAAAAACACCTGAAATAGAAGTCTTTTTCTCTATGCTAAATACTAAATAATACCCCCAAGTATTTCTCTCATAAATTTAATTAAAGAAGAATTTTAAGTAAACAATAAATTTTAATAAATTATTAATTAATTATCTTTTAAAACAAATATCAAGAAAATAAATTATAAATATAAATATATACAACATACGAATAAAGATTTTTTACAATTGTGAATTTGAACTTTACCGCATTAGTGAAACCTCTAAAAAGGAATAATATATAGATGAGGTAATTTTCCTTGTTTGTACTTACAAATAAAAATACTTGAAAACATTCCCATTAACAAGGACTCGCCTTCTCTTTATAAATATATTTGAAATGTATTCTTCTTCATGGGCGTTCGAAGTATATATATATATATATATATATATATATATATATATATATATATATATATATATATATATATATATATATATATATATATATATATATATATATATATATATATATATATATATATATATATATATATATATATATATATATATATATATATATATATATATATGTATGTAAGTAGAGAGAGAGAGAGAGAGGGTGTGTGTGTGTGTAGTTGTTGTAATCGGAGTTTATATTGTTTTAATTTGCATTTACAAATTTGTTTGCTAATCACTATTGAAGATTAGTCATTAATTAAAAGAATTAAATCTTCAGATTAATTAAAGTTAAATAACAGAAATTAATTTCGTTGTTTTGCTTTCAACGATTCAAGCTCTAAAAAGAGACCGTCGATTCTATTTAAAAATAAGAGAGACAAGCAATTTAAATAAAATAAATTGCCTAAAAAAGAAAAGTTATATATATTATATATATATATATATATATATATATATATATATATATATATATATATATATATATATATATATATATATATATATATATTATATATATATATATATATATATATATATATATATATATATATATCTATATTTCCTCTTTTCTCTCTCACTCTATTTCTCTATTTTTATATAATTATCTATTTATCTATCTATCTATCTATATCTATTTATCTATCTATCTATTTATCTATCAATTCTATCTATCTATGTATATATGTATGTATGTATATATATTTCTACTATCTATCTATCTATCTATCTATCTATATCTATCTATCTATCTATCTATCTATCTATCTACATAGCTCTTTATATTATCCTTTATTAATTTGTGGAGATTTTAATTTGTTTTTAAAGTTCTTATCTCTCCATTGTTTTTAGCAATTATAAAATTAAAAATAAATAAAATACTTTTAATGCAAATTCATATCATTTATATTACAGGCCCAAAGGCTATATATATATATATATATATATATATATATATATATATATATATATATATTATATATATA
>SEYY01024539.1:75000-77688 GCA_009176605.1 Armadillidium nasatum | reverse complement strand
AAAATTATAACAGACTAATTGATATTCTCTGATAGAGGGGGCCATGGCCCTCTCAGAAAAATTTCCTAGTTACGCCTATGCTCCCAAAGTGGCAGTGTGTTAGTTATGCCATAGTAAAAATTAATATAATTAAAATTGCAGTAAATTATATCAATGCTAATAAACTTAAGACAATCAAGAATTCATATAATCTTCGCAAAAATAGTAAAATATATATAAAAAGGCTTCGTAAAAAACAAAGGGTTATTTTGATCACAAATATTTTTATCAAGCTTATCTTATTTTGAAGTCATATAAATAAAGTAACGACGCGATTTTAGACAGTAAAAAAGGGAATAAAATACTTAGGTAATTGCAAAGTAAATAAAAATATAGTTTTGAAAACAAATAGCACAAGTGTTCTTTCAGTAAATTTATTCAGTATAGTTTGATTGTTCCAGCAGAAGAAAGTTTTGTTAGGGTGGTCTGTAGGACGCTACTTCCTCATGACTATTCATCCCTTACAAGTATTCCAGATAATCAGAATAGGTCATACAGGTCTCAAGGCTCACCTCATGATCCTAATTTTATTACTCCTATTCTCTACAACACACCATCTATCTGCAGTCCTATCTGCCTCTATAGCCCTCCCCCTCACAAAATCCTGCCTAGGTGAGTCACTAGGTCTACTTGCCCCCATTACCATACCATTAGCCTGCCCCCTCTCTACTTCCTGCCTACATGAGCCCCTAGTCTCAACTAAGTACTATCCAGCAACCTTCTTCCTAAGACAGACTGGAAATTTATACAGGATATGGATAAATCTATCAAATTGTGAACTCGTGTTTTCAACAGTGGAAGAAGAAAGAAGATAGAATCCATGGTCAATAGGCCGATGCTGCCTGACGACCATTATACAACTAAAAGTAAAAGTAAGTACCAAGTGACGGGCAGTGAGCGGGCAACTGCTTTCACGTTCGGAGTATTTATGTATACTTTTATTATAATTTTTTTTTTTTATGATTTTTTAAAGTTTTTGAGGAAGTAAAATGTTCTCCCACCCATTAATAAGCTTCAGATAATGTGTTTACGTATCTTTGCTGTTTGTAATTCCGATAGTGTAAAAATACCAGCGAAGTAAGTGAACAACAAAGTTACCAATATATGTAATGCTAGTTCTGATAAAATATAAAATAAAAAAAGGTTGAAATAAAAATGAAGAATTGGCCATAAACTCCAATATTTCGTCCCATGAAATTATTAAATAATTCAAAACATTGGCCGCGTGACCGCGTCAGATTACGGCTTAATTAAAGCCTTAAGCCAGGACATTGTGTAATTTCGTAATTAAATGAAGAACCAGAATATGATCTTTGTAATTGCATTGCTGAAAAAAAAAAAAAAAGACATTGTGGATTAAATACATATCTCCATCTTCTCAGAATGTCAGATGCTGTCCTTCTTGCAAGGAGGTCCTGAAACTGATGTGACATGCTTCCTGTTATTTTGCTACGCGTATGGTATTCAAAGAACCTCCCTCAAACAATCTGGGTCACTGGTGCCCTGGGAACTCAACTTTCTTTATTTCAACTATCCTGGGTAGCCAGGGAATCCCACCTAAACAATTTCCAGAAGTTATGGCATGCTTGAAGAGGTTCCTATATTCCACTTCCCAAATCAACAGATTAAAACTACTGACAGACTGATCAAGACTCTTTGGTGATTTATTATGGTGTCTTCCTATTTGAAGTTTCACTTCCTCTGAGTTGAAGGTTCTCTTTAATTGGGAATAGACGAACTTCTTCACCAAGTAAGTACGGTTTCGACTTTTGCCTTGTGAAGTTGTGTTACGGAAGCTCACGTCTCATAGTGTGAGTTGTTTGTGGCATTACCCTTTTAGTCTGAATTTACTTGTATATCAGTGTGCCAAGTACTCTTAAAGCAAAAAAGTTTCTGTGGTTTGCCCTTCTTTCTGGACCAGGCTTTACAGCTTAGGCCTTGAATTATTCCTACATGATAGTGACAACTGTGTTCTTTGATGAGGAGCTCATGGTGGAGACCCCTCAGGGTGATGATATTAGTCAGGTTCTTATTCTTTCTAGGAGGAAGAGAAGTGATAGTGTAGCAGCAGATGTGAAGGATCCAGAGTTGGCTCATATATATATATATATATATATATATATATATATATATATATATATATATATATATATATATATATATATATATATATTATAATATATATATATATATATATATATATATATATATATATATATATATATATATATATATATATATATATATATATATATATATATATATATATATATATATATATATATATATATATATATATATATATATATATATATATATATATATATATATATATATATATATATATATATATATATATATATATATATATATATATATATAAGGAAGGATTTATAAAAAGTTTATAAAAATTTTACTTATATATTTATATGTTATGGGTTATATAAAATAGAATCATTCCATCAATTTTTTCTAAGAAGTAGATTAGTATTTACATTTCCAACCAGAATTTTGAGAAATTCCTATCAGAACTAGAAAAAAAATTCCAAATTCCAGGACACTTCTAGTATTGATGCATAGAAAGTAGAGTCAAATGAGGACAGGGGACAGCTCAGATGCAAACTCTCTAGAGTTTGACCGAAAACATTG
>SEYY01024539.1:55000-70000 GCA_009176605.1 Armadillidium nasatum | reverse complement strand
AATAAGCTGAAAGTTAGACTATTTATTTAAAATTATATGGGCTACAAAAGCCTCTAATAGACTTTTGTTTTCAGAGTTATAGGAAAAATGTTATAAGCCAAAAACTGACCAACTATAGAAGAAAAAAAATTTTTGAACTAAAAAAATCCACCTCTTCAGACAAAATCTTTTTTAAAAAAAATACAACTATAACATTTCCTATTTTTGGTGTGTATAGAGGAGGGGTGGGGCTACAAATTCCTCTATGTACTTTATTCGATGAGATTCGTTGGTTTTGAGATATAGCCTTCAAAAAGGTCCATTTTTGGCCAAATTTCAAAAACTCCCCTAGTTTGAGAGGCTATATCTCGCTTCAAACAAAGGGCATTTAAAAATGCACTAAATAAAAATTGTTGCCCTGTTCCTCTTCTAAACAATATTCACAAATAAAAAAAAATAGTAGGTAGCGCTTTTTTTTTTAAATAATTTTTTCCTCCAGAAGGGTACGATTTTTGCAAATTTTTTTTCAAGTGCTTATAACTTTTTTCTAGACGTGATATCAAAAATCTATTCCCACCAATGCAAGAAGTTGGGGCAAAGGTATTCAGTTAAATTTTCAGCTCATGTGGACCAGTGGTTTGACCCAGTTATTCATTTTTTTCAACTTTGGGTCCAAATAAGTTTCAAACCGTTATAGACTCAAAAAAATGCTCGAAATCAACTCAGAACTTCGGGAAAAAATTCACATACTTTGAAATTTCAGCTCAATCAGTCAAATAATAAAAAAAAATTTGAAACAAAATATAAGAAAATTAAGATTTTTTTCTTTTTTGTTTCTTTTGACCGCTCCTTTTCTGCTAGTGAATGTTCATCTTTGTGTTTTGATTTTAGATACTCCAAAAAGATTTGGTTGAAATTTTTTTTACTTGTAGCACCCGGAGGTTCTCTTCTAATTTTCTGACTGCAGATGTTACATTTAGCTATTTCGAGCCTATCCTGAAACATTGTAAAGTATTTCAAATACTGCAGAAGCTGATCTTTTAGCCATATTGACTGAAAACTATAAACAAAATTAATTTTTAAATAATGTAGCTAAATGATGCAAGTTTGATACATAGCAATAAAATAACAATGATATGTATAAATACAGGTTATAATTGATAATTTTATATCTTACATTTTTTCAAACTTTACTTTGCTTACCTGTTGAATAACTATTGTGTATCAGAAAAAAAAATCAAAAATTTTTGTAGTATTTTCAAACTTTTACTATATAAAAAAAAAAAATCTAATTTTCTGAAATTTTTTTCTGAAAAATGCATATAATCATTAATTTAAGTGAATGGGTTGCCTATTCTACTCCTTCCTTATAATTAAATAAACCTTATATCTAATTTTCTTAACCTAAAATTTCAGTGCATTTGACCTCTTTACAAATTTTTGGAAACCCCGGCCATAACCCCGGCCCCGGCCAAATTTGGGTGACCCCAGCCCCGGTCGGTCCCTATATATATATATATATATATATATATATATATATATATATATATATATATATATATATATATATATATATATATATATATATATATATATATATATATATATTAGGAATGGAGCAATACCAAAATTTTAACTGATACCTATACCAATAATTTTAAACCACCCAATACTAATACTTCTAAATTTACTGATACTGATACCAATTTTTTTTACTGAATTCATGAAGGTTGAAACAAGATTGAAACTATTCAATGATCATAAAATTTAGGTTTTCTGCTATCTGTAATACCTAGTCACATTGCTAAACAAAACAATTGATAGGTGATAATAGGGTTGGTAGTTGGTACCAACGAGGCTGCATCCAACTTGCCCTATTGCATGGTCTATTTTCTTCATTAATTTCTGCACCATTTGGAGTGTTCAGTACAATTTCCATTTTCTTGAACACCACTTCTCTTCTTTTAGACCTAACCTCTTATTCTTGATAGAAACTCAAGTGCTTGAGCATTCTGATAGCAAATCATTTTGATTTCTCTTACTGTGTCTATTCTCAATTTTCAGCCAAAGAAGGTGGTTATGCATATTGTGCTCTACAATTTTGTTTACTCTTGTGTCTCTAATCTGGAGTCTTCTGAATTTTCCATCATGTGGCTAAAGCTCTCTTTCCATTCAACATCTAAATTAATTTGTTCTGTCTACTTATCTCCTAATTTACTGACTATCCTAAATTCTTTGACTATCTAAACTCCAAAACAGAGAGCATTTACTCTCCTTCTCCTCTCTCAGAAATTATCATATTAGGTGATTTCAATGTTCACCATCACCAATGACTTTCTAGTATTCATGGTACAACCAGTGGACATGCCTTTCAATTCTTCATCCAAAATGACCTTGAGTAGTGAGTACAGCTCCCTACTAGAATCCCTGATCATCTTGGAGATAAACCCAACATTCTAGATCTTTTTTTAAATTTCTAATCCTTCTCCTTATACTGTCAAACTTTCGCTTTCTTATCTCTGTATCCTCTTCTATCTTTTCAAGTCTTTTGCAAGAAAGACTCCTGCGTATTTTAAGGAGACATTTGTGACATTTCGGTGCCCAAGCTGGTTGTACTTTGATTTCCAGTGGAATGATTATCGCTTCCGTGGGAGGGATCCCTATGATTATGAAGAGTGCATTACCAAGGTGATTCACTTTGGAATGGAGACTACATTCTTTAATCTTTCCATTCTACTAAACCTTACAAACCTTGGGTTGACTCTTTTTATTCTTGTGCTATTTGCCACAGGGATGCTGCCTTAGGGAATTAAAGTTGTTTTCAAAATTCAGAAAATCATGCAATTTATATTTCATTCTAGAATCCTGCAAAATCTGTTCTTGTTCTTTGTACCATGAAAAACTCATTTCTCGATACAAAACACAATCATTTTTCTGGCTACTCTTCCTCAGAATCTTTCAGGCAGTTTGCATAAAATGTCAACTCAAACTTTGACTCTTCCTCTTTCCCTCTAATAGTATTTTCTTTCAGTGTAATTGCCGTTTTACATTCTTAAAAAATTGAACCTTTTGCTCAGACATTTGCCACTAATTTAACTGTAGATAATTTCAGAGCAATTCTTCTTCCTTGAATCCTCCCTCACCCCCAAATAATTTGTCTAAAATTGTGATTTCTTCTAAAGAAGTCCATTTCTGCTCTCTCTCTTAGCTTTACACTAAGAAGCCATACGTTACTGATGATAACCCTCCTGTGATTCTAAAAAAATTTACGTTTTTTAACTTGCACCCTGCTTTGGCAAAATATTTCTTCTCTGTCTTTCTACTTCAACCTTTCCTTCTTGCTGCAAACATGCTTTCATTCAGCATGTGCTGAAAAAGAGGTCCTCTATAACCCTTCAGATACCATCCTATTTCTTCAACCTCTGTTCTTTCTAAAGTTTCTTGTCAAGAGTTGGAAAGATCTTAAATCTTCTAATCTTATCTCTGATCACCAGTATGGCTTTCATAAGAAAAAGTTATACTGGTGATTTTCTTTTCGTTCTCTCTAACTCTTGGTCCTCCTCTCATTGACATTTCATTAAATGTTTTGGTGCTGCGCTAGACATATTGAGAGTCTCCAATAGTGTTGTATAAATCTTTGATTTTAAAACTTCCCTCTTTCGGAATTTATCCTCTCTGGTTTTCTTTCTGGTCATTCTATTGCAACTGTTGTAGACTGCCACAGTTCTTCCTTTAAATATATTAATAGTGGTGCACCACAGGAACCTGGCCTAAATCCAATTCTTTTTCTAGTTTTCATTAAAGACCTTCTCTCAATTACTTAATCATATATCCACTCCTATACTAATTACTCCACCCTTCATTACTCCTACCAATTTGAATGACACATCTCCCAACAGCCATTAATTGACGCAAGAATTGTGGCCTTCGAGCAACTGACCTCTGAAATTTCTTGTATTTCAATCTGGGGCAGAGAAAATATCTCAGAAATTCAATTCCTTCTTCTCTTTACAACCTTCCACACAATTATGACATCTTTAAAACAACACAACTTTATATATATATATATATATATATTATATATATATATATATATATATATATATATATATATATATATATATATATATATATATATATATATATATATATATATATATATATATATATATATATTTCAGGATATGATTTTAATAATGGCATTAACCACCACAAACTTCTGAAGTCATATAAATATTCAGGATTTCAAGCCACAAGTTTCGGGAATGCTGTTGATGAAATAATGAAAATGGTTAGCTAATGTTTATTCAGTGCTTTGTTCCTCTTGTTGAAAGTTTTATAAGGAATTTTAAAATATTTAAAATTCATTCATTTTTATTTTATTATGACTATAAATAATTAAGGACTTTAGTTTAGGATGAAAGAATAATACTAAATTTTATACTTCCATGTAGCTACATTTTTTTAAATTAATATTTTGTAGATAGAATGTCGTGATAAAGCACTTCCCTCTGATTTTGAGAACTTTGAAGAAGAAGAATGTTTTCAAATAAAAAACAATTGTACAATTTTTCTTGGTTATACATCCAACATGGTTTCTTGTGGTGTCAGAGAAAGTATTAGGTAATATAAAATACATTTTTTCTTTAATTATTATACTAGTAACAATTAACATTCATAAGTAAGAGCATCATGTATTATTATATTAATTTTGAAATACTTGTTAAGCTTTTCCAGTTTATTAAAATACATCTTAGAAGTATTTGCTGCATCAGAAATAATAAGTAATAAAAATATTCTAGATAAAAGTATTGCTTAAGAGTAACAGGACTCCTACAGGTTTTTAAATTGTTTTTCCTTATAAATATATATATATATATTATATATATATATATATATATATATATATATATATATATATATATATATATATATATATATATATATATATATATATATATATATAATAAAAAGATTAAAAAGAAACATTAAAACTTATATAATGTGTTTGTGTAATATAATTGAGTGTATTACCTGAAGAATACCATCTTAAAAATATACATTTTATATATATTTCAAGAAATGTTATTCAGACATTGTAAACGACTTTTATATATGTACCCAATGATATTTCTTCTGCAAAATTTTTTTAAATATTCAATCTAAAAAGTAATATTTTATAACAGTTAATTTCTTAGGTTAGTAAAAATATGTATTTTATATTGTAAACAGTCTAGAAAAATATGTATTCTACATTGTAAAGAGCCTTGAAATACCCTTCAGGTCATTCACATTAAATTACCGCTTTTTCGTTTGTATAAGAATTGTCTTACAATTTTTTATTCTCTACCTTAACGAATCTTTTAATTTATTTATATTTCATTCTTTACTATCTTCTATCACAAATATTCTAAATAATTTTGTATGTTAAATATTTATCTTCTTATTAATATAAAAAGGTTTCGTAGTTTTATATATATATATATATATATATATATATATATATATATATATATATATATATATATATATATATATATATATATATATATATATATATATATATATATATATATATATATATATTAGGGATGGGGTGAAGTATCGGTTTATTTTCAGGTATCGGGTATCGGTATCGGTGAATTTGAAAAACCTTAGTATCGGTATCGGTAAAAATTTTGGCATATGAATGGATAAAGTATCGGTATCGGTAAAAATTTTTGGTATCGCGCTCCATCCCTATATATATATATATATATATATATATATATATATATATATATATATATATATATATATATATATATATATATATATATATATATATATATATATATATATATATATATATATATATATATATATATGCAAGAAATGTATACAGTTATTACTGTGACAATAAATTTTTTAACAAGTTAAGTTTAACTTTTAATACTTAGATTTGTTTTTACCAGCTTTAAAGAATAACACCAAGCATTAGACTTAGGAAATGTTCTGAAACTGCAGTTTCAGGTATTTCTATTCACGTTCAGTATAAGGGATTCAGTTTAGCAAATCTGATTTATTTGCTTATATATATATATATATATATATATATATATATATATATATATATATATATATATATATATATATATATATATATATATATATATAGGAACCGACCGGGGCCCCGGCCCCGGCCAACCCCGGCCATTTTTACTGACCCCGGCCCCGGCCCCGGCCCCGGCCCCGGCTAAAAATCAGGGAAAACCGGGGTTGCCGGCCGGGGTTAAAATGGCAAATTATACAAAAAAAAAAATTTTTTTTTTTTATTTTCAGCCGATTCTGCTGAAACTTTCAGTGTATATAGATTTTTTACCGGTAAGAAAAGTCCCTTTCTAGCGTTTTTCCTAGTCTATTACGGTTAAAAAAAAAATTTTTTTTTGTGGAAATTTTACCCTTTTTCAATAGAATGGTGGTGCCAAACCACTTTTTATAATGAGCTGAAAGTTGGACTATTTATTCAAAATTATATGGGCTACAAAAGCCTCTAAAAGACTTTTGTTTCCAGAGTTATAGAAAAAATGTTATAAGCCAAAAACTGACCAACTATAGAAAAAAAATTTTTTTGAACTAAAAAATCCACCTTTTCAGACAAAATCTTTTTTTTAAAAATACAACTATAACATTTCCTATTTTTGGTGTGTATAGAGGAGGGGTGGGGCTACAAATTCCTCTATGTACTTTATTCGATGAGATTCGTTGGTTTTGAGATATAGCCTTCAAAAAGGTCCATTTTTGGCCAAATTTCAAAAATTCCCAAAGTTTGAGGGGCTATATCTCGCTTCAAACAAAGGGCATTTAAAAATGCACTAAATAAAAATTGTTGCCCTGTTCCTCTTCTAAACAATATTCACAAATAAAAAAAAAATAGTAGGTAGCATTTTTTTTTTTAAATAATTTTTTCCTCAAGAAGGGTACGATTTTTGCAAAAAAAAATTTTTAGACGTGATATTAAAAATCTATTCCCACCAATGCAAGAAATTGGGGCAAAGGTATACAGTTAAATTTTCAGCTCATGTGGACCAGTGGTTTGACCCAGTTATTCATTTTTTTCAACTTTGGGTCCAAATAAGTTTCAAACCGTTATAGACTCAAAAAAAATGCTCGAAATCAACTCAGAACTTCGTGAAAAAATTCACATACTTTGAAAATTTCAGCTCAATCATTCAAATAATAACAAAAATTTCAAACAAAATATAAGAAAATTAAGATTTTTTTTTCTTTTCTGTTTCTTTTGACCGCTCCTTTTCTGCTAGTGAATGTTCATCTTTGTGTTTTGATTTTAGATACTCCAAAAAGATTTGGTTGAAATTTTTTTTACTTGTAGCACCCGGAGGTTCTCTTCTAATTTTCTGACTGCAGATGTTACATTTAGCTATTTCGAGCCTATCCTGAAACATTGTAAAGTATTCAAATACTGCAGAAGCTGATCTTTTAGCCATATTGACTGAAAGTATAAACAAAATAATAATTTTTAAATAATGCAGCTAAATGATACAAGTTTGATAAATAGCAATAAAATAACAATGATATGTATAAATACAGGTTAAATTGATAATTTTATATCTTACATTTTTTCAAACTTTACCTTTGGGTCTTACCTAGGTAAACGTGTTAAATCACTATTATGAATTAGAATAATTTTTTTTTTAATTTTTGTACTTTTTTTAAACTTTAACTATACAAAACTGTAATTTTCTGATTTTTTTTTTTAGAGAAAATGCATGTAATCATTAATTTAAGTGAATGTTGGCTATTCTACTCCTTCCTTACAATTAAATAAACCTTATATCTTATTTTCTTAACCTAAAATTTCAGTGCTTTTGACCTCTTTACAAATTTTAGGAAACCCCGGCCCCGGCCCCGGCCCCGGCCAAATTTGGGTGACCCCGGCCCGGCCAAATTCCAGCCCCGGTCGGTTCCTATATATATATATATATATATATATATATATATATATATATATATATATATATATATATATATATATATATATATATATATATATATATATATATATATATATTGTCTAATTTTGACAACACTTGATCTATTGGGTTCAAGTCATTCGTGGGAATAACTTGACTGAGAAAGTCTTGTGATACCATTCTGATCTCCCCATTCTTTTTTCTCTTTCTGTTTAATGAAGTTCCTTTTTTCCATGAATCATCAGCATTATTTTTCTATTTTCTGTTTTTAATAATATTGGAAAAAGTTTCTTTTTTTTTAAGGATATAAATGTTTCCTTTAGCTTCCGAACCCAAACAGAAATGCTACCAAGTTTGACCCTTTGATTGTAACCTGTTTATATTAAAATCGTTACTGCACAAATTCCATACCCACACATTTTCACGGTCTTAAAATTTACCTAATCTTGACATAGGAAAAATTATGCTGTTCATAAAAATGAAAAAGAACATTAACTCATCTTGATAGCCCACTCTTTCCTCTTAATTTTATTTGAAGATAACAAGAGGTGATTCAGATAATATATTAGTGTTCTTTGGTTTATTTGCAGTCTTTCTGCCACTTCTGAAATTTTCAATTAAATAATTCTGGTTTTCTTCAGATAAGTGAACAGTATATAGACATCTTTCAGAATGTCTGTATCTGTTATGCTTACTTCTTTGTCACCTCACCCTTTAATATAGATTGAACTGTAATTCTGTTAAAGTAGAAAGGTACTCTAATTATCCTAGGAGCTATTTATCCCTGTGACAATTCACCCTCAGATTAATCAATTGTCTGGGACAGGTTGCTTTTCAAATAAGTATTCATGGCTCAATGTTACCATTTTCTTAGATGTTTCATTTTGAAAGGCTACAAAAGTTGTCCTATACCCTTTAGGGTATACTCAACTCTTTCCTTAGCGGTTCAATATGCATCATAATTTATTTTTTATGATAAACTCTGGTCTTCTGACATCCATATCTGCAAGCAAGACAAATCGACATTAACAGACCAGCTTTAATTTAAAACTGTATGAGTTTAGTTTGCAAGTTTTGCTGTTGCCACAGCAAATTTGTTTTCATGGATTTCTTTATTTGTTTACTTGAGCATATACCACTTTTTGCCATCTAAGAAACATTAAATTTCCTGTAATCGAAAAATTAATAAATTTATCAATGTGCTGATCTTGTACAATTTTATTTGGCAGATTTTTGGTTGAACACAAGATGGTTGATTGTATTGTAACAACAGCTGGAGGTGTTGAAGAAGACTTCATTAAATGCCTAGCTCCAACATATATAGGAGATTGGACGCTAAAGGGAACAGAATTAAGGCCCAAGGGAATAAATAGAATAGGAAATTTGCTTGTGCCAAATAATAATTATTGCAAATTTGAGGATTTCGTAATGCCACTTTTAGATGAAATGCTGGAAGAGCAGAAATCCAAGGTACTTTAGTAATAATAATAATAATAATATATATATATATTATATTATATATATATATATATATATATATATATATATATATATATATATATATATATATATATATATATATATATATATATATATATATATATATATATATATATATATATATATATAAAATATTTCGTATTGTAACACCAATTACAATCTATTGTACAATTCGAGCATTTGCCAGGTAAATGAATAGTATATATATATATATATATATATATATATATATATATATATATATATATATATATATATATATATATATATATATATATATATATATATATATATATATATATATATATTCGTTACCTACAGTGGAAATAGCTAAAGGTCTATTGAATTCCATCATAATTGGGAAAATTAAAAAAATCAGGGCCATATTAAAGGCCAATATGCTCTTATTCATAGTGCTGGAAAGTTTGCAAGTTTGAAGAAGGTTGAAAAAATAGATAAAGGGTGCGTGTTTGAGACTTTATCAGCACGGTACATGTATGATCGAGCATTGCAATTAAGTCTGGGGTCTTAGAGTTGGATAGAGAAAGGATAAGACTGTGTGGAAAGATGTAGTCAAATGAGCCCTCTTCAAAGTAGTAGATATTTTGGCAGCGAGTTAATCAGAGCAAGGGGAAAAGAGTTCTATGTAAAGCCTTAGACTTTACCTTATCAAAGAGTGCAGTATGTGTGAAATCACCCTACAAGGGTGAACAACACACCTTCATAGTGTCTGCAACTGGGACTGTGGGAAGAAATTCCGAAAGCACCTCAGAGATGGAGAGATGTAATTCTTCTGAGAAAAATTTTTTTATGTTACTTCCAGTGGGCAAAAGTCTGATAGCTTACTAAATTCCACCGGGAAGGAAAATCCAAAGAGCCAGTTGAAGTTAAAGACAACATATTCTATAGAATATTCTATAGAATGCATCTGCTATAGAATAATCAGAAAGAAAATCAGAGAATGATAGATTTAAAAAAAAATAAAAAAATAAAAAAAAAGGGAAATTTTGAATCAGAACTTTGTACAAGACTGTATCGAAATCTTTCAATATGTCTAGAGCCATAGCAAAAGTTTCAACAAAATGCTTAAGAGCAGAGTATCAAGAATCAGAGAGATTGAAAGGATCACCTGTGAGTGAGTGAGCACCCACTTCCAGCAGGAGGAAAAAGTTGAAGTTGATAGGCAGAGCCAAATCAGTTTAACAAGACTGAATGTAAACTCACAAGCAGAAATTTTGAGAGTTGTAGGAGAAATGCCTTCAGGAACATAGGCCTTCGTGTAAAGCTCGGAGAGAGCTGAAATAGAATCTTCAAAAGATATCACAATGCTATACATAAATGAGTTAGAGAGGGTTGGAGGATGAAGATGTTCCAGAATCATCAAGAAAGGACTTTGGGGTAAAGGTTTGATTACAGAGTTCAGTTTTCGTGGAAGATGAAACTGCAGTTGTGCCACCAGAAGATACTTGATTGGGAGAATGTTGCTATGGAGCTGTCTTGTCTTCGGAAGCCCCTCCTGTTGGTATTACTGAGGTTGAAATTATTTGGCTATTTAAATAAAAAAAAGTGGTAAAATGTATGTTTGTGGTGTGTGAATAAAGGAGTGGCAACTCCTTTATATATTTAAGAAGACGTGAAAAGAGGCGAACCATTTAGTACCAGAGCGCAATGAGATGTGCATTGATGCTTCATATACCCAATGGGAGGTAATTTCATAGCTCCAAACATCGCTGCTTCCCCCATCCTTTTAGTGATGGTACAAATGGTTGGTGGGTCGTCCTTCAACATATTTTTTTTTTTTTTTTTTTTAACCTACACTCACAGACAGGGCTCTTCCCAAGGAGAGTACATTGAAAGAGGTAATTATGGGTCAGGTTGTCAGCATAGATAGAATAGGATACGAAGTACAGATATATCATTGATGGGTAGTAGTAGTGATAGAAAAAAAGGTTGGTGGTAGAACAGAACTACGAGGAACTCTACTATATAAATTTTAAGGATGAATGGTGGCTGTCTACAGTAGCTGTTATAGAACTACTGGAAAGGAAACCAGAGAAAAGATTAGATTTTGAAAAAGGAAAATTTGGAAATCAAAACTTTGTTCTAGACTGTATCGAAAGCTTTCACAATATCTGTCGCCACAGCCAAAGATTCATATATATATATATATATATATATATATATATATATATATATATATATATATATATATATATATATATATATATATATATATATATATATATATATATATATATATATATATATATATATATATATATATATATATATATATATATATATATATATATATATATATATATATATATATATATATATATATATATATATATATATATATATATATATATATATATATATATATATATATATATATATATGCGCGCGCGTGCGTTCGCACACAAACACTACTTCATTTTATATTACTTTATCTCTTAGGTAGGCAGTTCGATTACCTCTCAGTCGGACCAGCTTAATATATTCGTAGGTTTCTGCAATCTAAGTACTAGCCCTGATGTTTGAACCCTTTCTAGGAGGGAGCGTTTACCAATATCCATAATCAAAAAGTGGACAGGATTTATTATTATCTATGAGAAAGTTTGTTAGGCGTTTTTATACTGACAGGTGGAGATATAGAATTTACATAATTTAGACTCGATAGAATAAGTACGGCTACACAATTCAAATCATATAGGTTGTTCAAATCCATAACCATAGTACACAATATAAAAATGTAATGAAAGATAATTTTGTTATCGACGTTAATAATGTTAATATATTATACAATGCATCTAATGCTTTACTAAGAAAACTTAAGAAAATTGAATATTTCTTTAAAAACAAAATTAATTACCATATAATGTAATTACTGAGCAAAATTTAGTTTTTCAGAACTCATCTTTTCCCTGTCCAACACGAGACTCGGGATTTGACTATTCCTTCTACTTTCCATTTTCTTTGATTTGTATACTTTCAACATCGTGTGTCAGGTTATATTAACGTCAGATTAAAATAGGAAATTAATATTCCACAACGCTAGTGGATCACATACTGACTTCTGGCCTTTCTCTGTAGAACAGCGTTTCTCGACCTTTCAAGCTTCGCTATCCTCCAAAAAGCCAAAACATAGTTAATAACCTCGCAACCCTCTAATTACTCCATATTTCTAACATGTCAAATTCAAAAGCAGATTGGGATATTTATCATACTATTGATTAATAAATGTTATGCCTGGCAAGTGTCAAATTCAAAAGTGCATATTGAAATATAATACAATTAATTAATAAATTTAAAATATGCAGACAATTTTAATGAAAACAAAATAGTTTTAGCTCAAGTGTTTTAATATGCATTAAAAAAAAAAAAAAAAAAATCTGAAAAATAAGAATTTCCTGTTGTTTAATATTTGTTTACATTTTATTGTAAGCAAAGATTATGAAAGAATTTGAAAGGGTTTTTTGTACATTAAGTATTTTTTTTTTTTTTTTGTGACCCACTGTGACACCCTGTATATGTAATCACCAACCCCGCAGGTTGAGAAACGTTGCTATAGAGATATATATATATATATATATATATATATATATATATATATATATATATATATATATATATATATATATATATATATATATATATATATATATATATATATATATATATATATATATATATATATACTTATGAATATAACTAATCTTGACTTACGATTCAGGAACTTGACTAGTATTGTTATTAAGAGTATTTAAATTTTCGAAATAAGTTACAGTTTAATAAACGTAGTTGTTTATTCACTGAAATTTATTGAGACTCTTTTAGAGTTTGCATTTGGATTATGGAAAATTTTTAATGACCATTTCTTGTTTTTGCAGAATGTTATATGGTCGCCCTCCAAAATAATTCATAGACTGGGAGAGAGAATAAATGATGAAAGCTGTATTGCTTACTGGGCGGCAAAGAATAAAATCCCTGTTTTTAGTCCCGCTATTACCGACGGTAGTCTTGGGGATATGATGTACTTCCATGGGATTAAAAATCCTGGTCTCATTGTTGATATCAATTCAGGTTCGATCGCCATATTTTTCAAACAATCAAGATTATATATATATATATATATATATATATATATATATATATATATATATATATATATATATATATATATATATATATATATATATATATATATATATATATATATATATATATATATATATATATATATATATTATATAATTACGGGATTTATTCCTTGGAAATTTTAATTTGACAATGAGTAAAAGCACCAGAGCTCTGAGCATGATTTTCAAGCTGTGAAATTATAAATACATAAATGTAAATAATATTAAAACAATAATTATAACTTACATGAATATCCCCAAATAATTAATTAAATAAATAAATAAAAAACTTTTGCAAAGAGCTAGCTCACCATTATAGTCATTCCAAATAGTATGAAATGATTAAATGACGAAGGTTTAAGTTGCACTAAAGTCTGTGTTGACTTTTCTGTGATGGTTAAAGGTGTTAATGAGGAATGATTCTATAATACGTAGGTTGATTTGCTGTTTGGTTTGAGCTAAGATTTTGAAACGAAGTAAATACATGATGATTTTATTTTTTTCCCCCAGTGTTCTCTGATGATTGAGTGGGAGGAGATGGTAATACTGTTTCCTGTGCGCGGTGAAATTCCTAGATGCTCCAAAGTTCTTAAAAGTTCATAGAATCATTCTTGTATATTTTAAAAATTAGAAAATTTTAGTTATAATAATTTTATATTTACCAATATCATGCCCATCCCTTATATTTATATATAATATATATATATTATATATAATTATATATATATATATATATATATATATATATATATATATATATATATATATATATATATATATATATATATATATATATATATATATATATATATTATATATATATATATATATATATATATATATATATATATATATATATATATATATATATATATATATATATATATATATATATATATATATATATATAATATATATATATATATATATATATATATATATATATTATATATATATATATATATATATATATATATATAATATATATTAAATAAATTAATTTAAATTAAAAAAAATTGTATTTTAAAAAATTTACTTTGAAAATTTATTTAAAAAAAAAAAAAAATACTCAAAAGTACTTGGAAACTGTTGTTTTCTATTTTCCTTGTGGATATATTGTGAAGATTTCTTTCTTATATATATATATATATATATATATATATATATATATATATATATATATATATATATATATATATATTATATATATATATATATATATATATAATATATATATATATATATATATATATATATAAGTTCTGATCCCATCCCAGTGTTGTAGAGGCAATCCTTCGGTCTGCTTATTTCACATTGGAGAGAGACAGAGAAAAAGATAGTTTAGAAAATTGTAAAAAAAAAAATAAATAAATAAAACTATAAAAAGTATATCTGAAGGTGATATG
>SEYY01024539.1:17500-47500 GCA_009176605.1 Armadillidium nasatum | reverse complement strand
AAGTGAAAGAAAGAAAATGGCTGTTGTTTTGTCAAGAGGTAGGTTTTAAAAATTCACAGAATACAAGGTTAGTTTTATTGAATCAGCAGATATGTTTTAATGTTTTCATTTTCATTTTCAATGCTAAAAATTTGCATAAAATTAGCATAATAGTAAAAATTACAAAAAAAATTTAAAAACAAAATATGCACTTGAGTGCATTCTTTAAAAGAAAAGCTAAACTATCTAATTAGTTTGTTAATCGAACTATTGAGTTATGTGGTATGAAACAAGCATTATCGTATTTTAATGGAAGGTAAAATTGCTTATATATAGAGACTGAAATTAGCGACCTGACAAAATTTTAAAATTGTATCACATTACAAGGAATGGTTTCTTGACAGGGGAAAAGTACTTGGGAAACATAAAACCACTTCCATGATTTTCATACTGCAAGCCAATGGTAGCTGCAGTTTATATGGACGCAAGAAATTCCAAATCTTGAAGAATGAATGTAACTTCTCGAAGTGGAAATCGGGTGAGTCTAGCATAGCCTAGTGTAGAATCTTGAAGGAGTCTTATTCTTTTTTTTTTTTTTTTATCTGGTCGAAGAAAATTAGATGGTGAGTCGCAGAAGAAATAGAATCTAGTGACCATGATGAAACTAATAAGGCACCACTTTTACCCCCAAAACCTCAAGCCAAAAAATATAGCTTTTTTCTCTCTTATTGTTGAAATTTCTTAGCTTCTGTAATATAACAATATTATTTGAAATGCGGAAGTTACAAAACTAAGAGTAGCGTAACAATTCGTTGGTCTTGCACTGGGATAGCAAGCTTCCGGCTTTATGTGGTGCAGAGAAAACTGACCGACTACCAATATTAGTTACGTTTCAGGGCAAAGAACAATTAATTATTAGGTATACCTGAAATTCCTGCGGCTACAGGAGATCAAGCTATAGCCGTTTTTCGAGCAGTGCACAATTGGGGCATATTAGAAAAGATACAAGCATTGTGTTTTGATTCAACAGCAGGAAACATCGGAAGAATAAATGGTGCTTGTACAAACATTGAAAAAATGTTTGAACGTGATTTCCTCAATCTTCCGTGTAGACATCACATCTTCGAGATAGTCTTAAAAAGTATTTTTGATACAGTAATGAGAGCAAAATCTGGTTCAGATGTAAATATATTTAAAGGATTTAAAGAAAGTTTGTCGACCTTAGACAGTACAAAATACTGTAGTGGGGTAGACGCTGTCACCGAGAATATCCGTGGTAATATGATGGAATTTTTAAAAGATCAGTTACGCCTCAAACAGCACCGAGATGATTATCGGGAATTATTAGAATTAGCCGTGATTTTCCTTGGAGGCAGCCTCCTATTTGGAGTCTCATTTCGCATTCCTGGCAGTGTGAGACACGCTCGGTGGATGGCAAAGGCTATTTGAGCCTTTAAAATATATTTATTCCAGGATCAATTCAACATGACCACGCGCGAGAAAGATTCAATCAGAAGAATGTGTCTTTCTTATCAGACTTTATTTACGATCCTGGTTTTTGGTACCATTGACCATTAAAGCTCCATATCTCGATTTCAGTTTTCTGCTAAACAATCGAGTATAAAGAATTTGATGCCGATATTAATAATGATACCATGAAGAAATTCTCAAACCATTTATGGTAGCAGGCACCGAAAACTGCAGAATTCGCAATTTTTGATGATGATGTTCCACTAGACATTAAACAAAAAGTGGCTACTAAAATGAAGACAATAGACGGCAACGATTATGACAACCGAATTAAAAGATACATTGTCAAAAATGAAGACCTCCTGGTTTAAAGGCAAAGGACATTTCATTCTTTATTACACCTGATTCCAAAGCAATGTTATCAAGATTTAAAATTCAATCAAATTTTATGAACAACAACCCGTCTACTTGGAAAGAGGATGAGAACTTCCAATGTGGGATGGAACTATTGAAATAGATTGTAGTGTTGAACGATGTAGCTGAGAGAGGGGTTAAGCTAATTCAAGAACATCAGAACATTTTAAGCAAGTACGAAATAGAGAAACAATGCATAGTTCAGATTGTTAGTGAATACAAAAACAATATCCAAACTCTACTAAAACTACTCTACTGAAGAAGTGAAATTCAAATATATTTGATAATCTATATTTCAAATAAATAAATAAATTTCTCGGTATCATTAACGTTTTATAAAACAGTTTCGTAATGTAATAATGGTATTAAAAAAATGCCAATTAATATGTGAAATATAGAACTTTGGGGCTCTTGGGGTCCTCCTAATGTAGTCCAGTGGTGCCGAAATTTTGCATAGAGAGGTTTTCTGCCCAGTGGAACAAATATAGTGATTGGAAGCAGCAATTGCTGAAAGATGAAAATTAAGAATATTATATATATATATATATATATATATTAATATATATATTATATATATATATATATATATTATATTATATTTATATATTAATATAATATAATATATATATATATATTATTTTTTTTTTGTTTTTTTTTTTTTTTTTTTTTTTTTTTTTTTTTTTTTATTTTATTAATTATTATTATTATATTATTATTAATTATTATTATTATTTAATTATTATATTATTATAATTATTGTTATTTATTATATTATTATATATATATATATTATATATATATATATATATATATATATATATATATATATATATATATATTATATTATATATATATATATATATATATATATATATATATATATATATATATATATATATATATATATATATATATATATATATATATATATTATATATATATTATATATATATATATATATATATATATATATATAATATATATATATATATATATATATATATATATAATATTATATATATAATCTGTTGGACAAAGACCAGAAGCCTACCAATTTCCATTCAAAGTTGGGAAATTCTCAGGTCGGACCAAATCGAAAGCCAACTTGCCTCGATACACGTCGTTTGAAAGTGTGAAAGTCAAAGGAAGTTGAGAAAATAGATAAAGGGAATGAGTTTCAGACTTTACCAGTGGAGTAATTGTAATCGTGTTATAGCGATTGCATAGTGTGACACAACAATTCAAAGGGTATAAAGAGTTAGTAAGGACAGGATAGTTGATAAGACGAAAATCACTAGATTCCACTTTTTCATCGAGAACTGTGTGAGTGAAACCACCTCAGATGTTTGAATCATGCTCCATATTCATGGATGAACAACTTCCTCCCCCCTATAAAGGAAAAGCAATGGAATGACTTGAAGAAATTTCAAAGGGATCTCAGTTCACCCAGCCTCTTAGAAGCTTGTTTAGAAAGAGAAATAATGTTATCCTTCCAAGAAAGATCACGAAAAAAAAAACCAAGAATACTAAGGACAAATAAAGATTTGAGTTGTATGTATTTGAAGAGGTCATAGTTGTTTGGAATATTATGTCGACTTGAAAGATGGAAGAACTGAAGTTTTAAGGCATTACAGACAACCACGTAGAGTCATCGGCATAGAAATGGATTTGCGATGAATCATTATAGAGAAAGCCTTTAATGAAAAGCAGAAAAAAAAGTTGAGGATGTAAGAGATCCCTGAGGAACATCACTATTAACAATAAATTTAAAGGATCAATGGTGGTCGTTGTAGTACAACAGCTGTTATAAAACGACTGGAAAGGATATCTCAGAAAAATGGATAGATGATGAAAGGGGGAATTTTAGAAATCAATGCTTTATGCCATGCAGGCTCTGGCGAAAGCTTTTGATATGTCTAAAGCCACAACAATAGATTCACCGCAATGCTGTATAGCAGAGGACCAAGAGTCAGAGAGAAGAGAAAGATCGTCAGTAAAGCGTCCCTCACAAAATACGACACTCCCTCATTGCAACTATCGAAATAAATTCACTTGATATTTATTTGAATTCATCAAATAAAAATTAAAGTAAATATAAGAACAGGAAACAACAAGCTACTCATAAACAATTGAAGAAGGAGCCTGGTAGAGTTAAGGTTAAGGAGTAAAAATAGAAATCTGGCAACCCTTTCGCTTTTTTATTTAAATGAAATTCTAATACCTAATGTTTATTTTAAATGTATTAGAAGTGCAGTATAATACTGTACCTAAATTAATATTTTTTATATATATATTATATATATATATATATATATATATATATATATATATATATATATATATATATATATATATATATATATATATATATATATATATATATATTCATTAGCCACTATTATCGTGGAATTATATGTAAATACATATAACTGCTGGGAATCGAACCTGGGCCCAAAAGATGGAATCCGTTGTGCTAACTACTCCACGATGGTTCAAAAGATAATCCAGAAGTTCTACTGCAAATCGACAGTGAAAAGCCATCCCCGACCACAACTTGGCGATTTAGCTTGAACGGTTCTATCCGAAGTACGCAGTACATTACTTTCCCTACATGGGAGTGGTTAGCACAAAACGCAATCTTTTGGGCCCAGGTTCGACCCCGAGCAGTTATTTGTATTATACATATTAATTCCAGATAATAGGGCTAATGAATGAATAACAAATGTACTGCGTACTTCGGATAAGACCTTGGTCAAGCTAACCTACGCCCAAGTTGTGGTCGGGGAGACATTCGAGAGATTTTCACTAGACGATATGTCAGTAGGTTCCAATGTTTCCTTTTGAACCATCGGTGGAGTAGGTTAGCACAACGGACTTCCATCTTTGGGCCAGGTTCGATTCCCCGAGCATATATATATATATATATATATATATATATATATATATATATATATATATATATATATATATATATATATATATATATATATTATATATATATATATATATATATATATATATATATATATATATATATATATATATATATATATATATATATATATATATATATATATATTATATTATATATATATATATTATATATATATATATATATATATATATATATATATATATATATATATATAATATATATTATATATATATATATATATATATTATATATATATATTATATATATCATTAGTACTGTTTATTTTTCTCCTAACTGTACTGACTATCCTAAATTGTTTGACTATCTTAACTTCAAAATAAAGCGCAATTCTCTCTTTTTCTTCTTTCTCTGAAATCATTAGTTTAGGTAATTTCAATTCAAGTAAAGATTTTCTTCAAGTTCTCAAAATATAACCGGAAAGCCTACGTTCCATTTCTCTATTCCAAATGACCTTGAGCAGATCACCTTCTAAACCTTTTCTTAACTTTTATTCCTTCTCTTTATGCCGTAAAATTCTATTCTCCTCTGGGTTCCTTTGATCACCTTCTAATCTCTGTATCCTCTTAAATCTCTGTAAATTTTCCACTGGAGGGACTCCTGCCTATTGCGCGAAAACGGCAAGTCTGTCTGATTTGCGATCTTACTTCTTTGATTTCCCATGGAATGCTTTTTGCTTCCGTGGGAGAGGTCCTTCAGAATATGCTGATCCCATAACAGAGGTGCTTTTTTCAGTCATGGAGGCGTGCATCCATGTTCTTTCCCTTCAACTGAGCAATTTTTTTTTTTTTTTTTTTTTTGCATAAATTTGAATAGTTATTCACTAAATTTTGTTTCTTAAGATACGTCAATGATTTTGTGACATGTATGATTTACATAAACTTACTTGAAAAAAATATATTTCAATGAACAACGTTATTAGGTTTGATGTTACTGAAAATGAAAAAATTCGAATCCGAGAATCCTGAATCCAGGAAACTCGAATTCGATTCGAATCCGAATCCAGCAAGTTTTAGAATTCTTGAATCCGAATCCATGAAAAAATCTTCGAATCTGGATTCGAATCCGAATCCAGATTAGGGTTCGCCTATCACTGGTTTATATAGATCAGCAGACAATTGCTACAGTTAAGTGTCTGTCCTACGAAAATCAAAGATTCTTCTAAATATTTTCGCTGCCGTTGGCTTAAGCGGGACGTCAAGCTTGATTTCGTGGAACACACCCATAAAAATTTCAGTTTTCGCTGCAGTGAGCAGAAAATTACTGCAGTAAAACTCGTGGAACATTTCACTTTAACAATCTTCAAAGAATCTTGGCCGTGGAACACCCCTTAGTGTACAACTGCCGATAAGGATGACATACATCACTATATATATATATATATATATATATATATATATATATATATATATATATATATATATATATATATATATATATATATATATATATATATACATATATATATACTACGGCATATCCCACATGATGCAGGGTGGCGTCGACTGCAGGAAAATTCCTGCAGTCGTACATGGGAAGACAAAAAAAAAAAAAACTGTTTAAAAGGAATCCCAGACCCTAGAACCATCAGAAGAACTATATATATATGTATATATAGATATATATATATATATATATATATATATATATATATATATATATATATATATTATTATATATATATATATAATTATTGAAGCGTTTCACTATATTATTAATTACTTATTGAAACGTTCACCTACCTTGAGGCTATAAAATGTAAATGAAATACCAATAATAATAATACGCTATATGGAACAATGATGAATTCTAACTGTGGGATTCATTTAGCTTTAGAGCTGTCAACCTCTAAGTTTCTTAATAGAGTAAAAAATAACATGTATCCAAAATTTAACGAAATTTGAGATATGTACTATATATAGATTGAGAGAGAGAGAGAGAGAGACAAGCAGACAGACAGAGTGAGGGAATGTGTGTGTGAGAGAGAGAGAGAAACAGAGTGAGGGAGTGTGTATGTGTGTGAGAGAGAGAAACAGAGTGAGTGTGTGTGTAAGAGAGATAATGATTCAAATAAAAGCACGTGACTCTGGGCTCTTCCGTTTCAGTACTTAATTAAAATAATTAATCAAATCTTTGATGAATAATATAGCAAAATAAAGAAATTTTTGATAAATATCCAAAAATTAAATTTTAACCCCTTCTCATCATTATAAGGAAGAAATTGACCTTTAATAAACATTGTAGAGAGCATAAATTTGAATTTAAATTTAAATTTAATTACCTTTTTCCTTTAACTTTGAATAAAATGTTTATATCTTTAATTAACGAGATTAAAAATTAGCCTTAGTTAAACTTGGAATAACAAAAATAACTGAAATAAAATAGGAAAAGCTTTAAGTAAATTTTTTTAAAAATATTTCTTTTACTTTAAAGTTTATAAAAGAATTCAGAATAAAAAAGTGATATTTAATTAATTAAGTAAATATTTCAGCACTATTTAGAGCTTGCCTTTAAAAATTTGAATTGTTCCTAATTTTTATTTTAACAATTCACCTTGCTTATTTACCGAATAAAACAAGTAAATAAATAAAATAAAAATAAGAGAGAGAGAGAGAGAGAGAGAGAGAGAGAGAGAGAGAGAGAGAGAGAGAGAGAGAGAGAGTGGGGCAGAGTGAGTGAATGAGGAAAGGAATAAAAGGTCAGTGAGGAATGTTAACAAAAGTGGAAAAATGTCTCTCTTGGCTGTATGCATTTCGTTTTCTTCAAAAAGCGCTAGTATATCTATATATATATATATATATATATATATATATATATATATATATATATATATATATATATATATATATATATATATATATATATATATATATATATATATATATATATCTGGCCGTCGTCGGGAATGGAGGTGCTTAAACCAGATAGGAAAAGAAAAGATAGAAGAATCAGATGGAAGAGAAGAGTAGAGAAGTGAACAGAACAGAAGAGAAAAGAACCACAGAAGAGAAGAGAGGAGAAGAAGAGAAGCTTTCACAATCTATTCCAAAAATTGGATAGATTGTTCAGAGAACGTTATAGAACTGTATGGAAAAGAAAATTCCAACTTAAAAATAATATCAGATTTATTTTAAAATATAATTTTTTAAAAATATTTTCAAAAACAAAATTAAATGAATCGCAATTAAATTATTTTCAAAATTTTCTGGAGGAGCAACAAAACTTTCATTTAACATACTTTCGGCTTAAGTGAAAAATTCATTGCATTAGTATTAAGAATATAAAATGAATTATAAAACAATACAAATGAAAGATTAAATGGCGACAAGGTTTGTTAAATAAATGTAGGATTATAAAAATTGCGGAGAAAATCTTATTTTAATAAAGATCAAACATTTCCAAAGTTAAAAAAAGGTTTTTTATTTATATTTTTTTTTTTTTTTTTTTTTTTTTTTGTCTTCCCTACTGTACGACTGCAGGAATTTTCCTGAATCGACTCCACCCTGCATCAGCGGGATATGGTGTAGTGTATTTTAATATATATAATATATATATATATTAAATATTATATATATATATAATATATATATATATATATTATTATATATTATATAATATATATATATTATATATACTTGAAAAGGTGAAAAACTATGAAACATTATTTCTAAAGAAATGATGGTTTTAACATCAAATTATAGGACTTCAGAAAACACGATAAATTTAAATAAGAGCTTCGGTTCGGCATCATAAAACAGAGCGGAATAAAAGCTGTATAATACATAATAATAATAATAATAATAATAATAATAATAATAATAATAATAATAATAATAATGATAATAATAATAATAATAATAATAATAATAATAATAATAATAATAAATAATAATAATGATAATAATGATAATAATAATAATAATAATAATAATAATAATAATAATAATAATAATAATGATAATAATGATAATAATAATAATAATAATAATAATAATAATAATAATAATAATAATAATAATAATGATAATAATAATAAATAATAATAATAATAATAATAATAATAATAATAATAATAATAATAATAATAATAATAATAATAATAATAATAATAATAATAATAAGTAAAATCGTAGTCTAAAACACCATAGATTTATATTTAAGTTTGAATACTATGGCAATTCATGGACCTTTCGTGTCAAATCCTATTTAAGAGGTTAAAACAAGACATTTCCTATTAGCTTTGTTAACTATGTTTTTAATAGTCATAAAATTCAAAATAAAGATTTTATGCATCAACTAAAACGTCATAATTCTCAAATACGGAAAAATATAAAGAATTTTATTGGCTTTTCCGGAAATTGCTTGAAAGCTTTTCACTATTGGATAATTTCGAGATTTTACTTTGGAGGGTAATTTTGATAGGTTTTTTTTAAGTCTATTTTATACTTTCTCTTCGGTTCTTAATAGATCTACAAAAAAAAGGTGTTTAAATTTATTTATTTATTTATAATGCATTTATATATTTATTTATATTTGTACACAATGACAGACCGAAGAAAGAAATGTGAACTAGAATTTTCATAATATCTTTTCTTAATTTCAAACTATTAAGAGTTAACGAAAATAGTAACGAGAACAGAGTAAAATAGGTTGAAACCCTATTTTAGATTTTTTTTTTTTTTTTTTTTTTTAATTTTAATTTGACTCATAAAATAGCAAAGATTTTGTGGACCGCGTGTTTGCGTCAAGGGATCGCGCGCAGTGTGGAGAGCCTGGAGGCTGCACCAACACAAGGTATGGAGTCTGATGCTGCTTTAAAAGAGAACATCGATCGCTTTCAAAGAGAGAGAGAGAGAGGGAGAGAGAGAGAGAGAGAGAGAGAGAGAGAGAGAGAGAGAGAGAGAGAGAGAGAGAGAGAGAGGCGGAGATAAAAACATATAAGAGTATATATAATATATATATATATATATATATATATATATATATATATATATATATATATATATATATATATATATATATATATATATATATATATATATATATATATATATAATATATATATATATATATATATATATATATATGTGTGTGTGTGTGTGTGTGTGTGTGTGTGTGTGTGTGTGTGTGTTTTCATGGAGAGTAATAAATTTCTTCTAAATATGCAGTTTAAAAAGGAAGCGTAAGTTACTTATATTTATATCCAATAATTTTCATCTTTATGCATAACCCTTTTAGAAAAGTAGAAGAATTGTCACGTCAAAGAGAGATTTTAATACATAAAACGAGAAAAGTTCTTTGATATGAATCTTGAAGCTGAAGACGACTACAACCTGCAAATGCTGTTGCGAGTTGTTCCTTGCTTCTAACCTGCTAGAGAACGGAATAGGAAGTCCTGATACAGAGACCGCAGGCGAGACAAACTCGTCAGTTGTTCTCTAAGCCTTGAAGTGTGTGGGTGATAGTTCGTCGGCTTTCCTTTGTAATTCTTTTATTGCCGTGCAAAGCCTATTCATTTAAGACGCCCATTTTTTTAAATTATTTTATAACTATTTCTGATATTGTGATCGTGGTATTCTTGTGATTAAATAAATTTTTGTAGTTTTAAGGATATTAAGCAATTGTTTTGCAAACAGCTTATAGCGGTAAAATCTTTTATACATCTGCTCTTGTATGAAGATTATATACACTTCTTTTTGTTGAAGTCCCATTTTAGAAAATAAAAGTCACATTTAAAAGTCTGTGGTAATAAAAAGAATTTTTGTTTTAAATTATGTTATAAATTACGAATATTAATACTATTTAAAATTATGACTAACGCATTTCGCTTTATTTTTAACAACATTTTTCTCTCGAGAAAATATTGCATAGTTATACCTCTCATCCTTTACAAATGGATATAAAGCGAAATTTATGTCAAACACTAATACATAAAATGATTCTCCAGAAAAGGAGAAATTATCGTCATTTTACGAGAGAAATAAAGCTCCTAATGATCTTGATGTTATAACATTTATCGAAAATGACTTAAAACGGATTAACTACTCTTCCAATGTGACAATTTGGGGACAAACACATGTATAAAATATGCATGTACATCTGTGCTTTCATGTATTCCATTTATTTTCATTTTACTTTGTAAGTATTATTTCGTTACTTTCTGGTATCTGTCTGGGTGTAAAACTTTAAAATCGACTTCTTGTAGTTTATTTTGCATCGATTTTTTCGAAAATAGTTTTCGCTTCGAAATGGGTGAAAGCAATGTGAGATTTTAATTTTTAAAATAAGTAGAAAAGGATATTGACGAAAAGACAGCTGTTATAAATATATGAAAACTTCTTTTAAAATAAACTTGTTTTTATTAGATTATTATATAGTTAAAAGTAAGTAGTATTTTCCCAATCGTAATTTTGTTTAATCAAATATAGTCACAATGTCTGGTCGACGAATGTGGGGCATTGGTTCCAAACGTTTCAATAGTGACACAGCATCAAGAAGCATTAGATACAACACGTGCCGTGGTCCCAAAGACGATGATCTCGAGGATATTGCGGTAGTTTCGAACGCGGATCCCGGTCAGGTGAAATATGGATCTGGGATTATAACAGCCAATGGTCCAAGAGTTGTTCCAGGTAACTACATTGTATTTTAAAAAGTTTCTCTATATACATGATAAATGCTGGGAAGTTGTCCGAACTTTTGATATATCGAAGCACCTATATATATATATATATATATATATATATATATATATATATATATATATATATATATATATATATATATATATATATATATATATATATATATATATATATATATATATATATATATATATATATATATATATATATATATATATATATATATATTATAAATATACAAATTCATGTATATACTTCAGTTTTATACATATTTTTATTTATAACAAATATATATATATATATATATATATATATATATAT
This sequence comes from Armadillidium nasatum, assembly GCA_009176605.1. NCBI lineage: Eukaryota > Metazoa > Arthropoda > Malacostraca > Isopoda > Armadillidiidae > Armadillidium > Armadillidium nasatum. Next base: position 35,719 of record SEYY01024539.1, on the reverse strand, counting down.
ATATATATATATATATATGGCACATTTGTATTTCAGTTGGTACCCTAACTTTTGAGTTTCGATATATCGATAGACCGGTATGGAATGATATATCGATATATATCGATATATCATTCAATATTGGTCTAGCGGTATATGGAAACACAAAAGTTAGGTTAGCAACTGAAATACAAATGTGCGTTACTTTTTTTTTTCGTTTTTTAACCTAACCTAACCTAACCTAACCTAACCTAACCTAACCTAACCTAACCTAACCTAACCTAACCTAACCTAACCTAACCTAACCTAACCTAACCTAACCTAACCTAACCTCGTAACGGCCATCAATTTGACCTAACCTGTATTTACACCTACGGTCAGCAAGTTGGCCTAACCTAGACTAAGACCTAAGCCAGGCAAGTTCGCAATAAATAAAAAGGATTATAGTTTTTAAAGATATTTTAGATCCTTCTAACCAATTTCCTTTTCTGACTGAACAAGTTTTCCTACAATTTTTTACAGGACACCTCCAAAGAAATAAGTTAGTTCGGTGAACAGTAATAGTCATCCAATGTTCATTAATACATTTTTTTTCATTAGGTATTATATTATGTTGTTGGAAAAAATGTATAGCACTCTTTTCATCTTTGATGTTGCTATAAAGTTCAAATAGATCAATCATAACTGAAATTATAACCAAAATTAAAATTAAAAATTAACTTTAAGTTTAACACTTAATCTAGACGTAGCCAACTCCGTTTAGGTTACACGAAATATATAATTCTACGAGTGTTAATGAAACTCCAATATAATTAACTTTAAAAACTCTTTCTAATACACTTGATTGAAACACTCTTTTAAACTAAAAATTATTAAAATCTTTAAAAAAATACAATTAAATTTGAATAAACGCAAAAGACATCATACACATGTAATGAGATGATTACAACTGAATAAGAAATGTATCGATAATAGCATATATTTACGATTTATATCGTCAATCAATATATCGAAGAAACAATTTATATCAACAATCGATATATCGAAGAACCACCTGAACTACAATTGACCCATATATATATATATATATATATATATATATATATATATATATATATATATATATATATATATATATATATATATATATATTATATATAATTAATTCGAATTATATTAGTTCATAGCTTATCGTACACAATCATTTTTTTTATTTATTTGCAAATATTTTACACTTTTCCTACCTGAAATTCGACAAGGATTCTAAAAATATAATCCTTTTTTACGTAAGTTAAGTAGTTTTTTAAATATGTAGCTAGCTCAAACTGGTCTGACCATATATATATATATATATATATATATATATATATATATATATATATATATATATATATATATATATATATATATTATATATATATATATATATATATATATATATACAATTGCAAAAACGGTAGGCTTAACTCAAGTGCTTGAGGGCGACGTTTCGATCCCGCTTACGATCTCCTAGGTATTTGGAAACCAAAGACCATAATTAGACAATGGTCTTCCCTTGAATAGCCCGCTCCTTGAATAGGGTAATCCCGTATATACTTGTATATTATATATATATATATATATATATATATATATATATATATATATATATATATATATATATATATATATATATATATATATATATATATATATATATATATATATATATATATATATATATATTAGGGATGTACCAATAGTATCGGTATCGGAAGTATCGGCCATTTTTTTTGGTATCGGTATCGGTATTGGTTAATATGGCTGATACTTGGCCGATACTCCGATACTCCTTACTTTTTGGGTGAAGAATTATGAGAAACTTTTAGATTAAAAAATAAATCTAGTTTCGATATATAAAAGTTCTAATAAGGAATTCCTTAAGCTAGCCCATAATTCGTTTTCCTAGTATATATATATATATATATATATATATATATATATATATATATATATATATATATATATATATATATATATATATATATATATATATATATATATATATATATATATATATATATATATATATATATATATATATATATATATATATATATATATATATATATATATATATATATATATATATATATATATATATATATATATATATATATATATATATATATATTCCCAAAAAAGAACAGGCTCTCTCCAGATATGAGTGAAACTTTAATATTTTTACATCATAATTTGAGGGTATTTGAATTCGACTATCAAGTGATCTCTTTACCTTAAAGGGGTATATTATGTCATGTTTGAATAATAGCGTTTTTTATATTTTGTCTTTTCTGCTGATTAATTGAGGTCTCTTCTTTTATTATTTTTATTCTTTATATTGTAGCTAGTTAAAGAATCTTGTAAATTGTAATCATGTTAAAGCTTAAAAGCGAGTAGCTAAACTTTGTTAGTACTTACTGGAAAATGGAAATGGAATATTTTTTGAATAAACACAAACATAAAAAAGTTATTAGTATTATATTTGCATTTATTATTCCTAAAAGATAATATTTTAATTTATAAAATATACTTGGGCACAACCAAATATGAAATACATGACTAAGTTGCCTAGCAGTACACAAATGTTCTATCTTATTACTGTGCATTTCTTATAATAATTAGAGTATCGGTATCGGTATCGGCACCTAAAAAATAGAGTATCGGTATCGGCCTCTTTACTGGTATCGGTACATCTCTCTCTCTCTCTCTCTCTCTCTCTCTCTCTCTATATATATATATATATATATATATATATATATATATATATATATATATATATATATATATATATATATATATATGTATATGTATATGTATATGTATATGTATATATATATATATATATATATATATATATATATATATATATATATATATATATATATATATATATATATATATATATATATATATATATATATATATATATATATATATATATATATATATATATATATATATATATATATATATATATATATATATATATATATATATATATATATATATATATATATATATATATATATATATATATATATATATATATATATATATATATATATATATATATATATATATATATATATATATATATATATATATATATATATATATATATTATATATATATATATATATATATATATATATATATATATATATATATATATATATTATATATATATATATATATATATATATATATATATATATATATATATATATATATATATATATATATATATATATATATATATATATATATTATATATATATATATATATATATATATATATATATATATATATATATATATATATATATATATATATATATATATATATAGGGAGAACCCTATTGGGATCGATAGAAATTCCAATAGGTGTAACCTTTCCGCATACATAAGTCAAACTTTATTAAAGCCATAGGTAATTTTCTTATGAGACTCATGCCATTACCAACACGATTTTCGACTATATGCCGAAAAACCTATGTGACTTACGTAGTTTCTGCTGATGGATGTAGAGTCCCATAAAACCTACAACAAAACCAAAACCTATGGACATTTTTTATGGGTTGTGGCTGATGTTTTGATATTAGCATTTTAATATCTGGCTCCAATTTTGTGAGAGTCAGAATTAGATCACCCCTTTTTTCTATATCAATTCGATTACGATTTTTTGTTAACAACTGTTAGATAAGATAAGATAAGATGATGGGGAAAACAGTGACATATATTTTTGGATTCTCCCATAAAAAGAGAATATTTACGTGCAATGTCTCTACTCTTCCATACATCATACTTTCATTTCAAGGTTCCTCTTGTAAATCAATTTCAACATCAGCAACATTTACCTCAAATGGAATCAGTACCCAATCTAGGATGTTAAGTACTTCTGTTTTCAGCTCTCCCATATTCTGTGTTTCCTGCCGAATTTAATCTCAATTTCTTTAAAGCCCACGTCTGCGCTCACCTAGGAAATTTGCGTTAGGTGGGTCCTGCAGGGGTCGTTTTTATTTATTTGTTATTATTATTATTATTATTATTATTATTATTATTATTATTATTATTTTATTTTTTTTTTTTTACTTAATTTTTGTTCTTCTGACACCCCCTCCTTGAATAGGGCTTTGCCCGTAAGTTGTGATGATGTGTAAAAAAAAAAAAACTAGTAAGTCCTTGAACTGAACTTACATGTCTTCATAATTTTTTTTTAAATGATCAACATACACAACACAATCATCATCTTTTACATCACTGCTAACTGAAGCAAGGTTTTGAAACGGGTCAAACAGTTTTCCTAGGTACGCATTAATGGCTTCTTATATTACTTAATTAAGTTTTACTTATATCACAAGTATGTTCTTGCAGCAGCAAAGAAGCCATTAATACATTCCTACGAAAACTCAAATTGTACAGTCTTAATATCTCACGCCGTGTGTTTGACCAATTTCAAAACCTTGCTTCAGTTAGCAGTGATGTAAATGATGATGAATGAGTACATTCAAGTTTGGTTGAAGGACTTACTAGGACTTAACATCCTAGATTGGGTGCTGATTCCATTTCAGGTAAATGGTTGCTGATGTTGAAATTGATTTACAAGAGGAACTTGCTGAATTGCGGTCAATTAGACAGTCTGAAGTCTATTCAAAAAAGAAAAGCATGATGTATATATATAAAAATGGGGACTTTGCATGTAAATATCCTCTTTCATGGGAAAATGTTAAAATGAATATCATTGCTTTTCCATCTTACCTTGTGGAATCTGGCTTTATTTGTATAACAGTTGTTAACAAAAAATTTTGTAATAGACTTGATATAGTAAAAAGGGATGATCTTTGTCTGACTCTTACCAAATTGGAGCCAGATTTTAAAATCCTAAAATCAAAACATCATCCACAAGAATCTCAATAGAACTACTATTAGTAGGGATCCTATTTAATAGCATTAGGAATAAATTTATATAAGTTGTTTGAAATAGCATTTTTTTATATACTAATTCTGTCATTACATGTAAAAATGTTTTCATTAATTCAAATTTTCAAAATTTGTAATTTAGATTTTTTTTTATATTGGATTGGATTAATTATTAACTTTTACTAACATACAAATAAATATTTAATTTAGGAATATTACATATGAGTATATAGGGGGTCCACATACGTAAAGATAGGACTCAGTGGGTGGGTCCACAAGCAAAAAAAAAGAAGAGGTTGGATCCCCTTATGTAGATGAAGGAAGTGAGTTTTTGAGGCGCTGAAAACAATGTTTTTTCTTTCAAAATGAGAAATGCGAAAACCATCAGAGATCAGCGTACATTTACCCATGTCCAAGTTAGGTTGAGTCGAACTAGTTTGTTAGATCTAACAAACTAGTTCGGCTTAACCTAACGATCCAGCATATATTCCTACCCTGGCGAAATTGAAGTAATTTATAGAAATGTTTTAAAAAGATATAATTTCATACACATAGTAACTTTAATGTAGAAAAACAAAATATTTTACTAAAAGTAGTATGATTTTTTTTTTTTTTTTTTTTTTTAGCTCCGAAGTAGCTATAAAATTTTTGAAAGTTCTTTGACGCTGATGCGGCAACCTAGTAGTGGTATTCTGAAAAGCAAAAAAAAAAAAAAAAGCAAATTTTAAAATATCTTGTTCTTTATTAAATAAATCTATGTAATTTTTTTTTTAATTTTTACGGAATGGAACGGTAGATAAATGTTCTAAATTGGTAGATCTCAGACTTTCGGTAGATTACATATTTGAAGAGCACATATATATATATATATATATATATATATATATATATATATATATATATATATATATATATATATATATATATATATATATATATATATATATATATATATATATATATATATATATATATATATATATATTGAGAGAGATAGAATCAAAATTTCTTCAAATGAAGAAATTTCAGGAGTGAAAGTCACTTTTTTGACGAACAGTTTCTTCTCAATTTTCTTCAATAGACGAAAATTTTCTACTTAAAAATTTTGAAATATTTTTTAAAAAGTTTACATTAATTTCTACAATTGATGATTTTATTTTCAAATTCGACAAGTTTTTAGTTATTCGGCAAACGAGAATAGTTTTTTTTTTATTTTATTTTATTTTTTTTTATGTAGTTGAGGAAACCAAAAACTTGTCGATTTATAAAAATAAAATCATCAATTGCATAAATCATTGTAAACTTTTAAAAAATATTTCAACATTTTTATGTAGAAAATTTCGTCCATTGAAGAAAAGTGAGAAGAAACTGTTCGTCCCAAAGTGACTTTCACACCTGAAATTTCTTCATTTGAAGAAATTTTGATTCTCTGTGTACTACCCCCAATCACAGGTGAAACCTTATTTAAGGAAGAGAAAATAGAGTATGATAATAAAAGCTAGCATTAATGATGCAGCATCAATACAAGTAACATCTTATTAATGTTAATTTTAGTGGGGGTGGGGAGGGGGGAAGATAAAAAATATCTAACCATCAGTACAATAAATTTCTTGTACTTCTCATTGACCTTATTGATCACTTTCTTCCTCCTTAAAAAAATGTTTTTGAACTATTTTCTCTCAAGTTTTTTTCAGGCTTACCATAAATCTTTTTTAATTTTTAGTTTCTTTATTCGCCATTTTTAAAAGAGAAATGTATCAGTCATTGCAGTAATTTACTTCAGCTTCCTCTTTCTTCCAATATTTCATTTTTCTTTCTTTATGCCTTATGATAAATTTGTATTTTGCAAGCAAGCATATATATATATATATATATATATATATATATATATATATATATATAATATATATATATATATATATATATATATATATATATATATATATATATATATATATATATATATATTATTATATTTATTTATTTATTTCGCTATCACCTTTCCCACTTTCGTGGGGTGGTGCCCGCCACAATTCCCTTACAAACATACCCATTCTTATCTTTCAACCCCTTTCACCACCGCCCTCCATCTCACTCTGTACTCCGCAAGTCTTCTACCCTCTTCTAAACTCAAATTCCTTCCACCCAAAATCTCTCTAACTCCATCCATCCATCTCCACTTTGGCCTTCCCCTCCCCCTACCACCTTCCACCTTCCACCTCGGATCTAAGTACCTTGCCCACCATTCTGTCCTCATTCATTCTACACATATGTCCAAACCATTTTAGCACACCCTCCTCCGCTCTATCAACTATACCCCTCTTCCATTTACACATCTCTCTTATTCTGTCATTTCTAATCCTATCAATCCTTCTCAATTTACATATCGCTCTCAAACCTTTCATCTCAAAGACATTCAAACTTTTCCTCGCTCTAGCACTTAACATCCATGTTTCACACCCATACATTACAGAAGGTAAACACATACATTCAAACATTCTTATCTTTATTTCTTTTGAAATTTTTCCTTTCTTCCATACTTCTCTTAGACCCCCCAACACTTTCATTCCCTCTACCACTCTATTCTTTATTTCTTTTTCCGTCCCACCCTTACCTTCCACCAACATTCCTAGATATTTGAATTCATTCACCTACTCAAATTTCCTTCTCCCCACTTTTACACCCCCCAATTCCTCCCTCCACATCTCTTCATCCCCACCTCCAATCCTCATAACTTTACTCTTCGCTGGATTAACTTTCAATCTCATGTTTGTACATTTCCCCTCAAACTCTCTCACAAGTATTTTCAACTCTGCATCATCTGCAAAAAGTAAAACATTCACATCCCATTCACCCTCCATATTTCTCAACCTAATACCCTTCCCTTCTCTCTCCATTTCTCTAACTACACCATCCATCAATAGATTAAATAACCATGGCGATATTACACACCCCTGTCTCAATCCCACTCCTATGCTAAACCAATCAGAAAGTTCCCTCTTCACCCTCACTTTTGATCTACAATTCGCATAATATATATACTTATATATATATATATATATATATATATATATATATATATATATATATATATATATATATATATATATATATATATATATATATATATATATATATATTATATATATATATATATATATATATATATATATATATATATATATATATATATATATATATATATATATATATATATATATATATATATATATATATATATATATATATATATATATATATATATATATATATATATATATATATATAAAAGAAGCTGTGTAAGCATTTGAATTAAACATTATTCTTATTACGTAGTTATTTTATAACTAAAAGTTAAAAAATCTCACCCCAACAATATGTACAATGTAGTATGCTAAATAATGCAATTATATACTGTGGAGAACATACACATTATTTTCTAACCAAAAAAAAAAAAATTAACATTTGTATGTTAAAAATATTTCTTACTCTTATCATTGGACGTACAAAATTGAACTAATGCCAAATAATTTTTCAAAATGTGGTCCAAAGAAAATCGAACGACGAGAAGTACCAAAGAAATAGAAAATAATTATTTTATAGATTTTTTTAATGTTTTTAAAGTTTTTTTAATAATTGCCCGATTCGAATAAATATATATATATATATATATATATATATATATATATATATATATATATATATATATATATATATATATATATATATATATATATATATATATATATATATATATATATATATATATATATATATATATAGGATTAAATTGTAATTCAGTGATAAGATAATCTCCTGTATTTATAAACCCTCCTTAAACATCTTCTCGACTTAATATCACAGGTTATCCCCGGATAAGTGCTTCTTCGTTTAAGTAGGTTTTCTTGATGAATGTTCCTGTTTATGAACTCTGTACGACTATATTAATGGATTCCTTGTCGAGTGTCGATTTAAGCAAAGACGTCGTCATAATTGATGATGTTATTACGTATAAAAATGGAAAAAAAATTATCGTTTAGTAGAACTACATTTTAAAATATTTAAAAAGATTCTAGGCCTTTTTATCAAAGTTAAAAACCGGTTCGTTTTTTTTTTTGTTTAAAGTAAACAGCAAAAGAAAACTAGTTCATAAATCTGAATAACTAAACACTAGTTTGCGCAAACAGTGCGAACAGTCTTCCAACTCATCACAGCCTTCTTTCAATTCATCAAAATGGCTTTCGACAGACGAGGTCAGTTTTTGACATGCTTTCCCTTCTTGCTAATTTATGGTCTTCTGTCCTTAGAGACAAAGGGAGTCTTGTGTGGTGGTTCTTGACATGGACAATATTTTTGCAAGGATATATTGATAGATATCTTTGTTCTCTTTGGGTTTCTTCCTTTAACTTACTTATGTATAGTTTCATCTCAAATGGTTCCAAATGATGAAGTGACTTCTTTTCTCCTTATCAACTGGATGTTCCTCAGGATTTTGTTTTATCTCTTGCTCTTCCTATTTTTCAATCTACCTACACAACTACTCTTCTAACTTCATTCGTTTAAACGCCTATGACTGAATGCTTCAGTTTTCATTCACTTTAAATTTGCTCTTTCATTTGCAACTAAAGTTGCATCTCAACATCAACTCCTTTTCTTGCCAATTTGGATGGGACTTCCCGTTGAGGTTGCCTCAATCTTGTAAAACTCGACTCTATTATAATTCCATCACCATATCTTTCTTTCAAAAACACCCTCCTCTTCAACTTTCCTAACTCCTTCGATATCTCTTTCATCTTACCTATTAACAAAATAAGTGTTCTACATCCAAACATAAAAAAAAAAAAAAAAATATCCATCACAACGGTTATTAAGGTGTCTTCAAAGAAGTTGGGTGTTCTCTTCCACACGATTATTTCACCTGCATAGAGATTTTATCCGCATTGTATGGATTATTGTTCACACTTACATCTTGTAGAGTGGGGTGGAGCTGAAATTTTACCTTTTTATTTAATGTTTTTAAAAACATCTAAGGCTAAAAGACTAATAAACTGTCCCTTACTTTCTAACATATTTGCCTTTTTATCTCTACGAAGTTACGTGGCGCAATATTAATTTTCAGGACTGACTATTACGGAAGGTATTCGAGAAAGCTGACCTCTGCTCTTACATTGCCACTCCCTTTCTCCATAAGAATCGTTTTGTCTTAGCACTGAATTTGTGTGGAGACTGGAAAGTCAAGGCTTGCTCGTAGTGGTGCGTCCTTGACAGCAGCGTGTGGCCTATATTTCTTTGCAATCATCTATTTATTCCCTCTGCATTTCACTTTTATCCCGTTAAAACCTGCATCTGTATTTACCTTTGAGGTTTCTTTACCTCTTTTCTTTCAGTTCAACTTTTTGAATAAAGTTTTGTTCATGAGTGGGGAAACCTTTTATATATACCGTGTATATATATATATATATATATATATATATATATATATATATATATATATATATATATATATATATATATATATATATATATATATAATATATATATATATATATATATATATATATATATATATAGTAGGTTCCATTTGTTTTTTTTTTTTTTTTTTTTTTTTTTTTTTTTCTCAGTTATAGAACGAGTATTCTTGACACTTACTCTATGAAATGTTATAAAAATTTGAAGCTTTTGTTGTGTGAAATTCATATTGATATGATTTGCTCTGAATCTCCTGAAAGGTGTGAAGTCCAACTTCCAGCTTTGCAAGTCTTTGGAAGTGTTTTTGTATTCAATTATATATTCTGAAATATGAGCAAAATGTAAAATAAATATTTAGATTTATCGTAATACGACCTTATTGACCAAATTTGGCCTTATTTTAATTTTTACAAATAAAAAATATTTATTTTCTATATTTTATTTTCTTAATCTTCCTTTTGTTCTCTAAAATTTTGAACTGTATTTTCATTTCATAAATCTATTTTCATTATATATTAGTGATGGATCGGATGTCATATTTTCTCATTTGCGGATGCGGATATAGATTTTCGTCAAGTGCGGATGCGGATATTGAATTTTCGAAAGTGTGGAGAGGATGTATAATTTTGGCAAGTGCGGATGCAGATGTATAATTTTGGCAAGTGCGGATGCAGATGTATAATTTTGGCAAGTGCTGATGCGGATGTATAATTTTGGCAAGTGCGAATGCAGATGCGGATGTTAATTTTCACGAGGATGCTCCTCGGATACAGATGCCATCACTATTATATATCTTGGAAACCAGACTTGATAGTTAAATTTAATTCAAGCTTGAGGAACTTCTGCCTTCAAAATCGATAACTGCCGAGTGGATTTCCAACTCCTTTTCAATTTCAAACATTTTTGAAGAATTTTATTTATTTTTTTATTTGTTTTCTTTATTTATTTATTTATTTATTTTATTTTTTTTTATTCAGTTACAAATCTTTTTCCAAACGTTTTCCCTTTAATAACTTATGATATTCTAATCAATTTCTGTTTGTAAATACTACATATATATATATATATATATATATATATATATATATATATATATATATATATATATATATATATATATATATATATATATATATATATATATATATATATATATATATATATATATATATATATATATATATATATATATATATATATATATATATAGGGATGGAGTCAAGTATCGGTATCGGCTAGTATTAGCAAAATTTTGGTATCGGAATATAAAATTTTTGTAAGTATCGGCATCAGTAAAAAAAAAAAACGATACCACCAAATCGATACCGAAATCTTGCATTAAACTTATAATTTCGGAGGAAAGAAAGTTTGTCACATTTTAAACTTTATTATTATTATTATTATTATTATTATTATTATTATTATTATTATTATTATTATTATTATTATTATTATTATTATTATTTATTATTATTATTAATTAAAAATAAATATAATATATAATATATAATAATATATAAATATATATATATATATATATATATATATATATATATATATATATATATATATATATATATATATATATATATATATATATATATATATATATATATATATATATATATATATATATCCTGGTGGACAAAGGGCAGAGCTATGGGCCGACCGGGGTCCCGGCCCCGGCTAAAAATCGGGGAAAACCGGGGTTTGCCTGCCGGGGTTAAAATGGCAAATTATTCTTATTAATGGTGGATTAGATCAAACAAAATATAAGAAAATTAAGATTTTTCTTCTTGTTTTTTTCAATATTTTATTCTTCTTTTCTGTTTTATGACCGCTCCTTTTCTGCTAGTGAATGTTCATCTTTGTGTTTTAATTTTAGATACCCCCATAAAGGTTTGGTTGAATAATTTTTACTTTGGATACCCGGAGGTCCTCTTATAATTTTCTGACTGCAGATGTTACATTTAGCTATTTCGAGTCTATCCTGAAACATTGTAAAGTACTCCAAAACTGCAGAAGCTGATCTTTTAGCCATAGTGACAAAGTAAACAAAATAATAATTTTGAAATAATGCAGCTAAATGATCCAAGTTTGATACACAGCAATAAAATAGCAATGATGTATATAAATACATGTTTTATTGATAATTTTATATCTTACATTTTTTCAAACTTTAACTTAGGGCCTTACCTAAGTAAACCTGTTAAATTACCATTGTGAATCAGAAAAAAAAATTCAAAAAGTTTTGTACTTTTTTAAAACTTTTATTATACAACATCTGTAATTTTCTGAATTTTTTTTTTTTTTTCAGAGAAAATGCATATAATCATTAATTTAAGTGAATATTGACTATTCTATTCCTTCCCTATAATTAAATAAATCTCAATTAAAATTATATATAATTTTCTTAGCCTAAAATTTCAATGCTTTTGACCTTATTACAAATATTAGGCAACCCCGGCCCCGGCAAAATTCCAGCCCCGGTCGGTCCCTAGTCAGAGCCCTACCAATTTCCATCCGAGTTTGGGAAATACCGGAAACCTAGTCAAATTACAGGCCGACATGCTTCGATAAACAGCTTTTGAAAATGTGCAAATCAAAGAAAGTTGGGAAAACCGATAAAGGGGAGTTTGTTTCATATTGTGCATAGTGGTTAAGTTTGAGGTCAGAGAGTTGGATAAAAATGGATGAGATTGCGTAGAAAGGCAGCATTCCTGCGGCGAATAGCAGAGTTAAACCAAGGTTTGTAAAGTTTTGTTGTGAAATACTATGGAATGTACGCCTCCATACCAGAGAGAATCACCTAGGTAATGCGCTCTGCACACTCCGAGGGACCCCTTATACGGAAGCAATAATCATTTCATTTGAAATCAAAGAAGTACGACCGCAAGTCCGACCAGCTTACGTACTGAAATGCCACAATAGTCGGGTGGTCTTTCTTGTGGAATACTTGAAAATATGGAAGACGGTATAGAGGTAAGAGGTGATGGAAGGTACCCATAGGAGGATGAGTTTATAGTATAAGGAGAATGATTAAAAGTTTTAAAAAAAGTTTAGATTGTCGAGTTCATCTCCAGGACGATTAGGAATACGAGAAAGGAGCTGCACCAACTGACCAAGGTTATTTTGAATGAGGAATTGCAAAACACGTTCGCTTTCTGTATCATGAGAACCATAAGAAAGGCATTGTCAGTGGTGATCAGCGAAATCACCTAATATCATGTTTTCTGCGAAAGGAGAAGAAGAGTGAATGTGCTCTATTTTGGAGTTGATAGTCAAAGAATTTTGGATAATCTGTAGATTTTTGGGATAAATAAACAGAACAAATTAATTTAATCGTAGAATGGCAAGAGAGCTTAAGCCACAAAGTGGATAATTCGGAAGACTCTTAATTAGAGAAACGAGAGCCAATGAAATCGTTGCGCACATATGCATAACAACCGACTTTGGCTGAAAATTTAGGATACAGACAGTAAGAGGAAACAGAAAAAGGTTTGTTATCAGAACTCTCATGCAACTGAGTTTCGGTCAAGAATAAGAGGTAAGGTATATAAGAAGAGGGGAATGGTGGATGAGGCGCCAGTTTCGGAAACCGCCCCTCTACGCTACGCTGAGGCTACAGTTTTGGATGCCATCTTAAATTATTATTATAATTTTCAAAAAGGATGTATATCTGTAATATTGTATATTGTGTGTGAAAGGAAAGCCTACTCTACTTCAATTAGAAGAATGAGGAGATGAGCATTATATATATATATATATATATATATATATATATATATATATATATATATATATATATATATATATATATATATATATATATTATATATATATATATATATATATATATATATATATATATATATATATATATATATATATATATATATATATATATATATATATATATATAATATATATATATATATATATATATATATATATATATATATATACTAGCTTACCATTGTTCTATATAGAACAACCCTGAGAAGTTGGTGCATCTCCCTACCCAAATCCTCACGTTCTTGACGATGAAAACGTACTTGATCTTTTCTTAGCTTCTTATTCTTCGCCTTACACTGTTAAATTCTTTCTTCCTCTGGGTTTATCCGATCTCCTTCTTATCTCTATATTTTGTTCTGTCTCTTCAAGTATTCTGCAAGAACGGCCCCCCCAGTTCTGTGAGACGTTTTTGGCATTTCGGTGCCACTAACTGGTCTGACTAACGGTTGTACTTTTCTGATTTCTCATAGAATGAATACTGTTTCCGTGGAAGTGGTTCCTCGAAATGTGCATAGCGTATTGCCAAGGTGATTCTCTCTTGACATGGAGGCGTATATTTCATATTCTTTTCCTTCTACGAAACCTAACAAACCTTGGTTTAACTCTGCCTGTTCTCGTGCTGTCTGCCGAAGGGATGCTGCATTCAGGGATTAAGGTCGTCTTCAAACTCGAGAAACTTATGAAACTCATTTAATTTATCCTGGAATAGTGCAAAATCTATTCTCCGTAACACCAAAAATTCATTTCTCAGCCGTAAATTCTATAATCTTTCTGGTTCTTCTTCCTCACGACCTTTCTGGCATTTTCAAAAAAACGTCAACTCTAAATTTGTATCTGCCTCTTTCCCTTTTCTAGTATCTTCTGAGTATACAACTGCCGTTTTGCCTTTCTCTGAAGTTGAACTCTTCGCTCAAACCATTGTTACTAATTCAACCTTAGACGATTCAGGAACTGTTGCTACTTCTTCAACTTCCTCCATCTCATGCCTAAAATTGTAAATTCTTCTAAAGATGTCATTTCTGTTCTCTCTGAGCTTAACACTAAGAAGGAATACGATCCTGATGGTATCCCTCTTGTGGAACACACTCTCTTCATCCATTTTCCCAACTTCCTATGACTTAAAAAAATTACACCTTTAAACACAGTGTATCGGGACATGTCGGCCTTTAATTTGATCAGATTTCTGATTTTTTTCCCAAACTCTGGTGGAAATTTTAGTAGGCCTCTGATCTTTGCCCACCAGAGATTATATATATATATATATATATATATATATATATATATATATATATATATATATATATATATATATATATATATATATATATATATATATATATATATATATATATATATATATATATATATATATATATATATAAAGTAAGCAAGCAAACGTAGTGACGTAGTAAACCAGATGGGAAAAACATATCACTAAATTTATACACACCATGTGGAAATGCATGATAGAGGTGGTATGTCACATAACAGTCTGCGAAAGGATACGAAGTACGGTACATTTGTTGTAATGTTATCCGAAACCGTACCTACAAGATTATGCATGTGAATTGGTGAGCATCTTAATTAAATAGTATACTAAAACGTTTGGCAAAACTGTAGATGGTTTCCCATATGGTGTCATAGAGGTAACCTCGTCGTTTGGATTGTTTGTAGCGATCATATACCTACGGCAATTGTGAATACTAGAGGACAGTATCATCTGGGCTGTTACTGTGCGGGAACAGGCTGCAATGGTCATCATGTATTTATGAGCGAAAGGGAACGGTCGTGTGCCAGTAACATTGAATCGGCAGACTTTTTCCAATAGGCGACAACTTCATCACACGACCTTTGCGAGCGTCTTTCGGAGATTACTTGAAACGGGACAACTGCAAGCACCGAATTTCACCATGGACCTCCCCGCTTTGTACGTACACCTGTGAGAGAGTACGTGATTCTTATGGACGTTGCAAGAGATTGCAGAGTCAGTTCCCGAAACCTTGCATGGGAAAATAGCGTGTCTCAGGGGACCCATTTTAAATGTCCTGCGTAATTAGAATCTGCACCCTTATAATTACCAATGTGTCTAGTGTCTCACTCTCTTGGACTATCCCCCCAAACCCCTTCATGCAGTTTTATCGGTGGTTCCAGCAACATCAATGTCTAAACGCATAGCGTCGTTGATCCTCTTCACGTATGTAGCGTCATTTGTCGAATTTCCAAAACACCCACATTTGGGCACTCGACAATCCCCGTGAAAATCACCAATGCAGGCACCAGCATTTCTGGGTTAATATGTCGGCTGGTATAATTGATGGTAACCGAATCGGTTTACATGTCCTACCAGAGCACCTGAATCGCCACAATTACCTACGTTTCTTACGGAGTCATTTGTTGGCACTTCTCTAGGATGTCCCTCTGGCAGTTCGTTGTGACATGTGGTACTTGCATGATAGAGCTCTAGCTCACTTTTCGAGACCAGTTCGTCAGTATCTCGACGCTACTTTCCACAACCGCTGGATTGGAAACGGGGCACACGAGGCATGACCGACACTGCCCCCCGACCTCAACCCCTTGGATTATTATTTGTAGGAACATCTGAAAGCTCCCGTGTACTGAGACCCTGTTCCAGATATTAATTCTCTTCGGTAAAGTATCGTCGGTCGGTGCGACCACATTCGTATATATGCCGATATCTTCCACAGACTGCGTCATTTCCTCTTCAGCCGTGTCGAAGCTTGCATTCTTGCTAATGGATCTTATTTAGAACACCTATGAGTTGGAGGGTGATGTGTACCATCACCACCTGTCTCATATGTTAATAAATAATATTGCAACATCGATGTTGTTTTCTTATGTTTGTTCCTACTAGTGTGGCATGTATTTACCCTATGTATCACCTCTATCGTGCGTTTCTCGAATATATATATATATATATATATATATATATATATATATATATATATATATATATATATATATATATATATATATATATATATATATATATATATATATATATATATATATATATATATATATATATATATATATATATATAATATATATATATATATATATATATATATATATATATATATATATATATATATATATATATATATATATATATATATATATATATATATATATATATATATATATATATATATATATATATATATATATAAGGGACTTGTTCTCCCATTAGTGTTTTCGTACGTCACTTCGTTAGTCGGTTTACTTATTTATTAATATATATATATATATATATATATATATATATATATATATATATATATATATATATATATATATATATATATATATATATATATATATATATATATATATATATATATATATATATATATATATATATATATATATACTCGTATATACTAGATCAATAACAATGTGTATTATAAATTTGGTTTTATATTGATATGACACTCATAAAACGTGACTTTTTCGCTTTCTCCAAATGTTGAACACTTTCGATTTGTGTCTTTCTTTATTCTTGTCATTCGGGAGAGCGACGCTTTCATTAGAGTCGTAAGTGGAGCAATTTCAGGAAAAATACGCACTCCACTTTTAGTTAAGCAACAGTATTGAAAACTTATTTAAATTCATATATATATATATATATATATATATATATATATATATATATATATATATATATATATATATATATATATATATATATATATATATATATATATATATATATATATATATATATATATATATATATATATATATATATATATATATATATATATATATATATAATGTTTGAGTTTCTGCAATCGACACCACCTGCATCATGCGGGATATGGTGCATTGTATATATATATATATATATATATATATATATATATATATATATATATATATATATATATATATATATATATATATATATATATATATATATATATATATATATATATATATATATATATATATATATATATATATATATATATATATTATTATTATTATTTTTTT
>SEYY01024539.1:0-2500 GCA_009176605.1 Armadillidium nasatum | reverse complement strand
TAATATTGTTGGTTTCTCTTCCTTGCGCTCTTTCTGACATTTTGCAAAAATGTCAACTCTGTTTACTTCCTCCTAGTTTCTTCCCATAAAATCAGAGCAGTTTTACCTTCTAAATCTGAACTCTCCTTTTATACCTTTGTCTTTATTTCAATTTTATATGACTCTGGAGCTATTCCTCCTTCCCCATCTCCCTCCAACTCATTTATGCATAATATTGTAATTTCTTCATAAGATGTGGTTTCTGCAATATAAAAACTTAAAATATTTATGATTCCCCTGAAGATTATGGTGTTCCACTTCTAGTTCTTTAAACTTATGCTTCTGAGACGAACTCTGTTTTGGTAAAGTATATTATGGATGCCTATCAACTTCAACGTTTCCATCTTACTGGAAGCATGCCCTCAATCCACCTGAGTTGAAAATGGAGAACTCCTATCAAGCCTCTAATGATTGTACTAATGCTTTAACATCGATATCTTCCAGTGTTTTTGTATCCATCCTAACGGGAAAACTTGGAAACCTCTTAAATCTTCTGATATTATCTCAGATCCCCAGTATTTCTTCCCTAAGGAATTCTCTAATGGAAAGCTTCTTTAGTCTGTCTCTGATTCTTGAACCTTTGGTCTTGTAAAATTTTCTTTTGCTTTACGTGATATAACGAACACAATTAACATTACGGAAATACTTTAGTTTTAATCTTTGAAAATGTCTGTAAATTGTAAACAAAATTGTCATATATAACTAAATTAATTTGTTCTGTTTATCTCCTCACTCTACTGAATGTCCTGAATTTTCGACTATCAAAATTTTAAAATAGAGCATATTGTCTCCTCTCTTTTCTCAAATCATCGTTGTGAGTTATTTCTCTGTTCAAAATAACCTAGAGCAGATAGTGAAGCTTACTAATCGTATCCCTGATCGCTTTGGAGATGAACACAACATTCTTGACATTCTCTTAACTTTTTGATCCTTCTCCTTGTACTGCTAAACTTTCTCTGCCTCTTCGTTCCTCCGATCACTTTATCTCTGTATCTTCTTAAATTTCTTCATGTCTTCCGCAAGAAACTCCATTGCTAACTGACACTAAACATTTTTGACATTTCGATGCCACTAACTGTCGGACTTGCGGTAAAACGTTTTTTGATTTACCTTGGAATGATTATTGCCTCATTGGAAGTGGTCTCTCTCAGAGTTTTACAGAGCTCATAACCAAGGTGTGATTCCCTCCGACATGCAGACATTCATTTCAAATTCTTTACACTTTCAACTAAAACTAACAAACTTAGGTTTTACTCCGCTTGTTCTCGTGGTATTCGCCGCAGGAATGCTGCATTCTGGAATTAGTCATCTTCAAACTCCTGAAACTCATGCATCTTATATTTCATATTGAAATCTTGCAAAATCTAATCTCCGTAAAACTAAAACCATTTTTCCCTCCGTAGAAAATGCGTTGATTTTTATGGTTACTCTTCCTCACCCTCTTTCCGTCATTTTTCAAAAATGTCAAAGCACTTTTCCCTCCTCTAATCTTCTGAAAACACCAGTGCCGATTGGTCTTTTGCCAAAGCTGAACTTTTCGTTCAGACCTGGCTCCAAATTTGACTTTAGACGATTCCTGAAATATTTCTCCTCCTCTAAGTATTCTAAATCATTTATGTCTAATATTGTAATTTCTTCTAAAGACGATATATTTGCTATTTCTGAGCTCAACATTAAAAAGGCGCTTGATCCTGTTAGTATCACTGCTGTATTTTACAAAACATGTGCTTAAGAACTATTGGTAAACTATTTCGTTTTTGTCTTTTCACTTCGACCTTCCCTTCTCGCCGGAAACGTACGCTAATTAAGTCTATCTTGGGAAAAATGGATCCCTCTAAACTCTCATATATATTTTCGTCCTATCACTTTAACCTTTTTTTTTTTTTTTTTTTTAATTTTTCGAATCTATCCTTAACAGAAAAATTTGGAAGCATCTCAGTTCTTGATTTGGTGATCTTCTTTCTCTTCTTCCTAAGCCTTGGTCTTCTGCACTTCGTCATTTCGGTGAATCTTTTGTTTTGGCGTTAGACACATCGAAAGCCTTCGATAGTTTCTGGCACAAAACTTTGATATCTAAACTTCATTCTTTCTGTATATCATTCTCTCTGATATCCTTTCCTGTCGTTCTATAACAGCCGTTGTAGACGACTACTGTTCTTTCTTTTAATCTATAAGTAATGGGATTCCACATGCTTTTGTCCTAGTCTAAAATCTTTTTCTACTTTTCATTAATGATTTTTCTTACTTCGTCATCTATCCCCTCCTATAACAACTACTTCATACTTTATTACTTCTTTCACTTTTAGAGAACTGCCACTCACCAGCATTTAAATTATGAGAGGAGTGTGACCTTGGAACAACTAACCTCTTATCTTCTAATTGAGGCAGATAAAACATGGCTTCTTTCAATGCCTCAAAAATCTAGATTCTTCATCTTTCTATTTGACTAATCTTCCGCACA
>SEYY01024538.1:32500-40000 GCA_009176605.1 Armadillidium nasatum | reverse complement strand
TATTGAGGAGCGCCGAGTTTAGCAAGAAGACCGGCGACATCTCGGCAGTACACGAGGTCTTCCTCCTCGCAGAAGTAGCCCATGTAGTCCTGATGCCTTCTACGAAAGAACGTGATACGCGCGTCGTCACCGAGTAGATTTTTCTCTTTGAGTCTGGAGGCCAACAGCTCGGCGGAAGTCTTCGACAAGCTGAGTTCCCGAACCAGATCATTAAGCTCACATTGTGAAAAGGGCTGCGGACCATCTTGTGTTCCATACTCCTCATCTGTATCTCCTCCCTCATATGCAGTGGTGGCCTCGTCGTCGCTGTCAGGAAGCTCTCTGCACGCTGGTACAGGAAGTTCTTCGCAGTGAGCAACTGGAACGGCGGGCAGATGGAAGGTCGGGGTACTGGAGGCTGCTCCGATTCTTCCGGTTGATGCCAGTAGTATCGATGGCGCAGAAGTAACAATCCGATTCATGGTCAGACGGCTCCCTCCAAACCATCGGAATCCCAAACTTCAGTGACGTTTTCGTGCCCTTCGTCCACCGCCGGAGATATTCCACGCACGTCTTGCACACCGTGTGCGGTGCCCAGGACTTATCTTGGTCACCCAGCTTGACTTGAAAGTAAGCCTGGTAGGCGCGCTTCACAAAGCTTGTGATGCCCTTCCTGTGCATTGCCAGCGTGTATTCTCCGCAGATGTAGCAGAAAAAGTCAGGATTATTCCTGCATGACCGTCGCGCTGAAGCCATATCAATACTCTGAAAAGAAAGAAAAAAGGTCAATTAGTCATTTTGAAACAGAAACACATCAGAAGCAACCATTTATATATGAATAATTCGCTATATTCTTCCAGAAATATAGGATTGAACTCAAAACCTCAGCATATTTAGACTAATTTTGGTGTTCTGAGTCCAAAAATCACCTTGGTTTTGCTCTATCAGGTCAACTTTTTGAGATACAGCCATAGGTCTACCTGACGAGCTATGCATATGATAATTATCATATGTATAGCTCGTCAGGTAGGCCTATGTCTGTATCTCAAAAAGTTGACCTGATAGAGCAAAACCAAGGTGATTTTTGGACTCAGAACACCAAAATTAGTCTAAATATGCTGAGAAACCCCTGACGATTTTTTGGCTGTTATTATAATAACAATAATAATAATAATAATAATAATAATAATAATAATAATAATAATAATAATGATACTAATAATAATAATAATAATAATAATAATAATAATAATAATAATAATAATAATAATAATAATAACAATAATAATAATAATAATAATTATTATTATTTTTATTATTATTATTATTATTATTATTATTATTATTATTATTATTATTATTATTATTATTATAATAATAATAACAATAACAACAACAACAACAACAACAACAACAACAACAACAACAACAACAACAACAACAACAACAACAACAACAATAATGATAAATAATAATAATAATAATAATAATAATAATAATAATAAATAATAATAATAATAATAATAATAATAATAATAATGAATAAAACGTCAAATTTCATTTAGGGAAATTAATAATTATAAAGGAGATATGTTTAATTAATTTCCAAATCAAATTTATCAAATGACGGTAAATTAATTTTAAGAAATTAAAAAGATTTTAATTACGTTTTTTTTTCTTTTTAACGTGAAATATTTTTATTTTTTTTATTTTTAAGAAAATAAAAATTTAATGAGAGAGAGAGAGAGAGAGAGAGAGAGAGAGAGAGAGAGAGAGAGAGAGAGAGAGAGAGAGAGAGAAATTGTTAAAAACGTTCATGAAAAAAAATTCATGTCGGAAGTTTCTTTTAAAGATGAGAAAATAATAATAACCATACAGAAGAATTAAGAAAATGACACACATAAAGAGATAGAAAGATAGAGATTAAGACAAATTGATAAATACTTATAAGGATAGATGAACACAAACATATATGTAGATAGATAGATAGATAGATAGATAGATAGAGCGATATATTAAAAATAAATAAAGAAACATTAAGAAATAATAAATAGATAAAGATTATATGGAGGAAAATAAATAGATATACAGATGTTAGGAACTAGAGGAATAGATATATGGAAATTAATGATCATATACTAGTAAATATTCATATGTAGGTATCAATTTTTGTATTATTTATTACTTACCGAGTCAAAATTTTAACAGTGGAATTCGAACTTTTTACTAATGATAAAAATACAAAACCAAGCTCACCATCTTCTACAAAATACTTCGGGGAATTCCAAAACATGAAGGAATTCAGGCTTCGTTTTTCCATATGCAGGAAATATTTTCAATCACAAAATTGTGGCGGAATTTAGAGGAAAACATAGAAAGAACGTCATACAGGACACTGTGGTAAAACTTATTAAAATTTTCAAAAGACTTGAAGTTTTGCAGACCAACAGAAAATTGGTGGAAGAAGTACAGCCGCTGATGAACGGGTACTACACTCACAGAGCTTACACGGAAACTCCGAAATTGTACATGACGGCTGTCTGGTAAAAGTGGAATCAGCAGATAAAGTATCAGGCGAATTTTGAAGCAAAGAGATGGCATCCTTCAAATTACATATAACGCAGCTTCTTTGTGAATACACTCCCGGATAGACAGATGGAATTCTGGGCATGAACATTCAGCAAATTCAACGAGGATTTAAAATTTCATCTAGGATCTAGTTTACCTATGAAGTAAATTTTTAAATCAAGAGAGAGGTTAATCGACAGAACGTACGATATCGGAGTAATTGATGTCCGACAAAGATGAAAGGTGCTGGTAAATTGTGTGACCTGAGATATGGGATCGCAGAATTATCGGACCATTTACAATCACATAATGCGGAAAAGTATCTTCACATGTTTTAAGGAAGGGAACTCACCAGTTTACTTCCAGTAAGATGGAGCTTCATCTCATTATAGTATTCTAGTGTATCAGTGGTTGGATCAGCAGTTATCGGATTCTTAGATTGGTCAGCATAATCCTATGGAGTGGCCTTCCAGATTCCCAGATCTCACTCTCCTTTATTTTTTTCTCTGGGGGCACGTGAATATCAAGAAAAGATACGGGACATTTATAATCTTGAACAACTTACTGAAAACGCATTTACGAGCATAGCTCCACCAATACTAATGTGTGTTCATCAGAAATGCAGTCTCGTATTCAGTTTTGTTTTGAAAACAATGACAACCATGTGGAGCATTTGATAGGAATAAAACGCTTTTTCTCAAACCACTTTGCATTTTTCAATGTATTATTACTTATGGCGAATTATATATATATATATATATATATATATATATATATATATATATATATATATATATATATATATATATATATATATTATATATATATATATATATATATATATATATAATATATATATATTTGGGTTGCACGAGCATCGGAATTTTGCCCACCGCACCGCAATATATAATTGAAGTGAATATATATATATATATAATATATATATATATATATATATATATATATATATATATAATATATATATATATATATATATATATATTATATATATATATATATATATATATATATATATATATATATATATATATTAATTCAAGCCTGTTGAACGAGGATTCGAAAAAGAGACCTCGAAGATGGTAAGTCAAAGCGCTACTAACTGGGCCATAACAGTTCAAAAGGAGATTCACAATGAGAAGGCTCATTATATACGACTCACCCAGAGTAACTCAAAGGATCACCCCCACTCCCCAACCGACTGCACACGGATTCAGAGGCAACAGGTCAGCTTCAATCTTCTTTTAAACACAGACATTGTATACGTAAGTATATTATGCCGCATTGCGGCTGATCTGTTATCTCCGAGTTTGAGTGCAGTCGGGGAGATCCTTTGAGTTAGGCTTCCTGAGTCGTATTTCATGAGTCTTCTCATTGTGATCTCCTTTTGAACTGTCATGGCTCAGTTGGTAGTGATTTGACCTACCATCTTAGAGGTCTCTGGTTCGAATCCTCAATCAGCAGAACTTGAATTGATTATATATATATATATATATATATTTATATATATAATATATATATATATATATATATATATATATATATATATATATATATATAATAATAATAAAATAAAAATCACCCTATGAAATGAGGGATGGAAACAGGCTTGCAATGTGTTAAAGCCGACTTAAAACATTAAAAAATAAAACAATAAAATTTGCACAGAAGATAGATTAAAATTGAAATTAAGTTATAGAATAAAAGGCAAGCTTGCGATTCCGAACACCCAGGAATCATTATCAAGCAGAAGGAGGAACAGTAATGAAATGAGACAAAGAAACTGAAAAAGAGAAGAAAACGCATCCCGATATGAAACCAAGAGACGAACGCACACCAAAGCAAACAAACAAACAAACACATTAAACATCCCCAAAACCTAAAAGTAGAAAATAGACAACTAATCTGATAAGTATACATGTACAGACGACCCAAAGACTCATACACATGATCATTAACGACATACATATTCGTCAAATACAATGAGTACACATTCATGCAAGGGCCTAAACTTTTTTTTTTTCTTTCTTTCTTGCATGAATGTGTACTCATTGTATTTGACGAATATGTATGTCGTTAATGATCATGTGTATGAGTCTTTGGGTCGTCTGTACATGTATACTTATCAGATTAGTTGTCTATTTTCTACTTTTAGGTTTTGGGGATGTTTAATGTGTTTGTTTGTTTGTTTGCTTTGGTGTGCGTTCGTCTCTTGGTTTCATATCGGGATGCGTTTTCTTCTCTTTTTCAGTTTCTTTGTCTCATTTCATTACTGTTCCTCCTTCTGCTTGATAATGATTCCTGGGTGTTCGGAATCGCAAGCTTGCCTTTTATTCTATAACTTAATTTCAATTTTAATCTATCTTCTGTGCAAATTTTATTGTTTTTTTTTTAATGTTTTAAGTCGGCTTTAACACATTGCAAGCCTGTTTCCATCCCTCATTTCATAGGGTGATTTTTATTATAAATATTGTTTAGTGGTGTATTAACTAAATTGAAAATATATATATATATATATAATATATATATATATATATATATATATATATATAATATATATATATATATATATATATATATATATATATATATATATATATATATATATATATATAGGGGTCCAGTATGTAGGAGTCACCAAATATGTGGTACAGGAGGTCCCTATATTGTGAAGCGAGAAGGGGGATAGATCAGGAGGCTGGGTGTTTTCAATGTCCCCTTGTGGAAAGCCGACTGGTAGGTGTTTGGTAGCCACCACTTTTGTTTAAGCCTCGGAGCGTTGGTAGCCTCAGATGGAAGGCTACTTCAAAGGAGGAACCACAGTCGATCACAAATGGTCTGCCAAACTGGGTTTCCTTTCGGGAGCAGAGGAGTTGGAACGTCTTTTTCTGCTGCTGTAGCGGCAGTTTCTTCTTGTCTCGGCTTTGGACGTCTTCTTCGGCTTCTTGGATAAAGTGATTAGCCAATTACTTATTTCTGTAGCATCTGAAAATTATCTCAATATTGGGAAGGTGTAAGAAAAGTAGGTGGTTTTCCACCTTATTTTAGATTAGATAATTTTAACAAAAATGGTTTACAACCTTATTATTATTAAAGTTTTACAAATTCATATTGAAATAACATACAAAATTTTATATATTTAAAGTAGAAAATATTGTTTTACAATGTATTTAAATATTATATATTAAAATATATTAAAATTGAAATTTTTAACACTAACATTTTTTAATTGCAAATATAATATAATATAATATAAAAGAAATATTTTTACATTTTATAATAATATTTTAAAATGGTTTTACTTTCGAGGTTTCGCTGGAAAATTATTTTTAAGCGCGAACGTAAAGTAAAAATGGAGGGAAATAGTACATTAAGAATTTGGGATAGTAATATACATAATTTACATTATATTTTAAGTGTTTTTCTTTTTAAATTAATAGTTTATACCTTTATACATTAATAATAATTATTTTTATAATAAAAAGAAACTTTATTTTTATTTATTACATGGTTTTAATTGTTTTTAAAAATATAAATATTATACATAAAAGTTAACGCTTTAAATTATAATTTTTTAGGGAAAACGTTTTTTAATATTTTGGATAACTAAAAAAAAAAGGGCATATATAAAATATATATAATATATATATATATATATATATATATATATATATATATATATATATATATATATATATATATATATATATATATATGACAAAAAATGCAAACCACAGAAAGAAAGAATGTGTAAATCTATGTAGCAAAAAATCTTAATACTAAACTAATGAAAATCTATTTTGAAAGGTCATAGAGAAAATTCCTATCTTAGTCAGAGAAACTCTATAAGCCCTTGCTATATAATCATAAGGTTACGGAAATACGAGAACCTTTAAAGTATGAATGATTCTTGGTTACTATATTGTAATTTTACTTTATTATATGTTAATGATAAAAAGAAACTAATATATGTCTTATGAAAATATGTAAATAAAATTTAAAATATTATTAAGGAAATTAGAATAGTTGTATTTATAATTATAATTTCAATGTACTAATATGTATGTTTGCCAGAGCTTTTGTTTATTACTAGATTGAGGTCTACATCCATTAAGTTAAGTTAATCTAAGCGTTCTCCAAATAAAGTGGTCAAGATAATATAAAGAGAAAAATCTCTACTAGCCAACAGTAGAAGATAAGTTGTGTTATGTCGTATATTTGTGTGTAAATTGTTGGGTCTCTGGATGGGAAGTTACCTTTGAAACAAATACACTTAAGCTTTCGTATCCCATCACAATTTTCATAAAGTTTTGTTTATGAATGTTTGATAAATCATATTTTTAATTGTTACACTTAATTATCTTTTGATTTTAATATCTCACACTCACATAAATACAAACACACGTATATATATATATATATATATATATATATATATATATATATATATATATATATATATATATATATATATATATATATATATATATATATATATATATTTTAATATTTTTTTTTAATTCATTTATTTATTTATTTATTTATATATAAGTATGTGTGAGTAATATAAAATTCCCCAGATAATTATACGGTAACAATTAAAATAATGGTCATAATTTTTGAAAAGAGAAAATAATACTATTTATAACTTTGGACAGTCATTAAAATCATTTAACAATTAAAACTTGATAATAAAAATCAAAACCTTATAAACTGAAACGATTGAATAAATTCCATGATTTCTTTTCTAATTAATTTGAAGCTTCAAAAAAAAAAAAAAAAAGTTACAAAAAAAGAGAGAGGGAAAATATTCTTCCTTTTGGCATCAATTTAAAGGTTTGAAAACTCTTCATCTTAATTTGCATATTTAATAAAAGGGAAAGAGGAAAGAAGAGCAACAAATTATTACTGAAATAATTTCTAATTTACATAAAT
>SEYY01024538.1:17500-20000 GCA_009176605.1 Armadillidium nasatum | reverse complement strand
TTTATTCCTTAGGTATTCTCCCATTCTCCCATACCTCCCTCAATCCCCTCACCACTTTCATTCCCTCCATCCCTCTATTCTTTATTTCTCCTTCCATCCCCCCTATTCCCTCCACCAACATTCCCAGATATTTAAACTCTTCTACCTCCTCAAATTTCTCTCCTCCTACTTCGATAACATCCCACTCCCCAAATCTTACTGCCTAATCCTCATCACTTTACTATTTGCTGAATTTACCCTCAATCCCGTAAAAGCATATTCCCTTACAGACTCCCTCACCAACATTCTGAGCTTCTCTCCAGATTTCGCAACCAACAATCATCATCATCATCAATATATATATATATATATATATATATATATATATATATATATATATATATATATATATATATATATATATATATATATATATATATATATATATATATATATATATATATACAAAGGGAAATTAAAGAACATAAAAGATGTGAATGGAGAAGTGAGGGTGACGGCAGAGGAGGTAAATGAAAGATGGACTAAATATTTCGAGTTTTTATTAAATGTTGAAGATGAGAACAGAGTATTGGAAGTGGAGGAGGCTCAAAGAGGACTGGAAGGAGAAGAGGAGGAGGAGTTCACGGAACAGAAGTTTCAAGAAGGTTCTTGCAAAGACAACGGGGGAAGATGGGTGTGAGAATAGAGCTGGTTAAAGAAGAATATACTCAAATGAATAAGTATATACTAAAAGCGTTCAGCAAGTGCTGGAGGAGTGGGAGATTTCCAGAAGAGTGGGGAAAGAACAATAACTGTGCCGATATACAAGGGAAAGGGAGACTCTGGTGTTAGTGAGAACTATTGGGGAATATCCCTGATAAATCATATATTAAAGGTATACGTAAGAATGATAAAGAAAAAGACTGAGAAGGAAAATGGAGGAGCGGTTAGGAGAGGAACAGCATGGATATAGGAAAAACAGAGGAACAACGGATCTTGTGTTTAGCTTGAGAAAATCGTAGAGAAGACGTGGAAGTATACTGTAGAAGTTAGTGTGGCCTTTATAGATTTACAAAAAGCCTTTGATTCGGTTTCAAGAAACAGGCTGTGGGAGTGCCTGGAGGACGAATATGGAGTAATGGGAAAAATGATGAATGCAGTTAAAAGCTTGTATGAGGTATGCACATGTAAAGTGAGGACAGGACATGAAAATGAGAAATGGTTTGAGTTAAGGACAGGGGTGAAGCTGGGGAGTGTACTGTTACCTTTCTTGTTTATTGCTTATTTGGACAAGGTCATAAATGATTTTAAAGCAGGATTGGATAAGTACAACTAGTGAGGTATTTTTGCGTACGCTTACGATATGGCTTTTGGAGCATGGTAGAGGAGGATATGAGGAAAGGACTGGAAAGGTGGAATCTATGTCTGAGGAGAGCTGGTTTGAAAACGAATAAGGAAAAGACTGTATTTGTGAGAGTAATTAAAGAGATAAATAGAGAAAATTTAGATATACAAGTTGAAGGAAGAAATATAAAAGAGGTTAGAAAGATTTGAATACCTGGGAAGTGTATTCGGAGGTGCGGAACTAGTGGAGGAAGATAGTGCGGAGAGAATAGGAAAATATAGAAGGGTGAATCTTTTCTACCCATTATTAAGAACCAAAATGTGCGTCTCCAAGCAAAATGAGTCATCTATGAAATCATGCTGACGCCCATATGGCGCTGAATGTTGGACATCAGTGACATAGGAACATAGGAACATAGGAAAATAGAGACAGTTAGAAGTCACAAGGGCCTATCGAGACTGTCTCAGTCCAAACAAATAATAACAATAACAATACTAATACATGCACGAAAGACTAGGTATATCCCATCCCTAGTTATCAGTACATTCATGAAAGATAAAAGTAAAACTAAGCCCAATTATACATGCAATATTCAATGAACCATCACCAACTACAAAAAAACTGCCGTTAGGCTTAGTCATAGGTTAATCTGTTGATCTAAAAATTCATATATACCCGCCAATTTGGCTTAGTCAAGTTATACTACATAATACCTAAACCATCCATATATCTATCTAGTCCCCTTTTAAATCTGACAAGAGAATCACAGTCAACAATCTCTTGTGGCAAGTCATTCCAAAAATTAACAACTCTATTACTGAAAGAGTATTTTCTTAGATCGAGATGGCATGGCTTCTTTTTAATTTTCTTATCATGTCCTCTAGTTATTCTTCCATGGTCCACTATAAAGTATTTTTCAATCTCTGTATTACTGTCAGATGCAAATATTTTGTAAACTTGTATCATATCCCCTCTGAGAAATCTCCTTTCAACTGAGAACATTCCTAACTCCTTCAACCTCTCTTCATAGCTCTTATTTTCAAAGCCAGAAATCATCCTTGTTGCTCGACGTTGTACTCTCTCCAGCATATCTATGTCTTTTCTTAAATGAGGAGCCCAAACCTGTGCACAATACTCTAATGCTGGCCTAACATAGCTATTATATAGCTTGCTTAT
>SEYY01024538.1:0-7500 GCA_009176605.1 Armadillidium nasatum | reverse complement strand
CCTTATTATAAAATTGTTAAATTTATTAAAATAATGGAAATTTAAAATAAACTTTTTCATTTTCATCGTAGTTATCGTCATCGTCAAATTTATTATAATCGTCATCATCTTCATCATCGTCAAAAGGTTTTTAATCGTCCCATCACACACACACACACACATATGTTTTTCTTTTTTATTTCACCTCTAGTGGACAAAGGCCATAGGCTTTCGAAATTTCAACCATAGTAAGGAGAAAATCGGTAACCTAGTTAGATTAAAGGCCAACATATCCAGATACTCGATGTTTAAAGGTGTCTAAATCATAGGAAGTTGGGAAAATAGATGAAGGGAGTGTGTTCCAGACTTTACCAGTAGAGTACATGTAAGATAGAGCATAGCGGTTAAGAGAGTTGGACAGAGAAAGGATGAAACTGTGTAGAAAGACGTGTCGCACGAGCTCTTCCCAAATGTATGCGACGAGCAGGTTCAGAAGAGTAGTTTCCATTGTAATATTGATAGTATAGAGAGACTGATGTAACAATTCGATGTGCAGAAAGAAACTTAAGAGAAGTGGTGAAGGCAGAAGAGTTGATAAAACGAAAAGAGATGGACTCCACCTTTTCAAGGAGAACTATATGAGTGGAACCACCAGAGAGGAGATAGGCATACTCCATACATGAGCGAAAAACACCCCTATAAAGAGCAAGCAACTGGGGTAGTGCGAAGAAATTCTGAAGGCGCCTCAGAGCATCCAATATGTTAGAAGCTTGTTTATAAAGAGAAGTAATGGGATCTTCCAAAAAAGATCACGAGGAAAAGGAACACCAAGAATATTAAGGAGAGATGAATGTTTGAGTTGTGTGCTTTCGAAGAAGATATCATAGTTGTGTGGATGATTATGTCGAGTAGAAAGATAGAAGAATTGAGTTTCTCTGCACCAATTTGAAATGCAAGGTAGATCAGAGGTTAGTTGCTCCAAGGCTACCCTCCTTGGTGTATTAACTGCTGTTGGGAGGGGTGCCTTTCATATTGAAAGGAGTAATGAAGGGTAGAGTCATCCGGATAGGAGATAAAGTAACAAAGAGAAGGTCATTAATGAACGTAGAAAAAGTGTTGGGAATAGGGTAATTCCTTGAGGAACACCACTATTTATTGATTTAAGGGATGAACTGTCACCGTCTGCAGCAGTTGTTATAGAACGGCCAGAAAGGAGATTAGAGAGAAGGCCACAGAAAAAAGGATAGATTCCGAAAGAGAGAAGTTTAGAAATCAAAGCTTTGTGCCAAACTATATCGAAAGCTTCCGTTATGTACAGAGGAAAGCAAAAGACTCACCGAAATACCGAAGACCGGAGGACCAAGAGTCAGAGAGAAGGGAAAGAAGATCACCAGTATAGCGTTTCTTACGATATGAGATAAGATTAGAAGAATTGAGATATTTCCAAATCTTCCTGTTAAGGATAGATTCGAAAACTTTAGAAAGAACGGAGGATAAAGAAATTGGACGATAGTTAGAGGGTTGAGATGGGTTCCCCCTTTTTGGCACACAGGCCGAATGAGCGCACGTTTCCATCAAGAAGGGAAGGTGGAACTAGAAAGACATAGACGACATAGTTTACCAAGGCAGGGTGCAAGCTCGGAAACACAAGTTTTGAGAACTACAGAAGGAATACCATCAGGACTGTATGCCTTCTTAGTGCTAAGCTCAGAGAGAGCAGAAATGACGTCTTTACAAGAAATTACAATTTTTGGCATAAATGAGTTGGAATGGGTTGAAGGAGGAGGAATAGCTCCGGAATCGTCTAAGGTTGAATTAGAAGAAAAAAT
The DNA here is from genome assembly GCA_009176605.1 of Armadillidium nasatum. NCBI lineage: Eukaryota > Metazoa > Arthropoda > Malacostraca > Isopoda > Armadillidiidae > Armadillidium > Armadillidium nasatum. The sequence continues at coordinate 5,692 of SEYY01024538.1, read as the reverse complement.
TTGAGCAAATAGTTCAGCTTTATAGGAAGGCAAAACTGCAGTTGAACCGTCAAAAGATATTAAAGGAGGGAAAGATGAAGAAACAAAATTAGAGTTAACATATTTTGCAAAATGCCAGAAAGAGTGTGAAGAACAGGAATCAGAAAGATTATTGCATTTTCTACGAAGAAATGAGTTTTTAGTGTTACGAATAGTAGATTTTGCTCGATTCCGGGATGAAATATAAGTTGCTTGAGTTTCTGTAAGTTGAAGACGACGGTAATCCCTTAAAGCAGCATCCCTGAGGCGTATAGCGAGAGAACAAGCAGAGTTAAACCTAGGTTTGTTAGTTTTAGTAGAAGGAAAAGAATATGGAATGTAAACCTCCATGACAGAGAGAATCACCTCAGTTATGCGCTTTGCCCACTTTGAGAGACTGCCTCGCACGGAAACAGTATTCATTTCATTGGAAATCAGAAAAGTACAATCGTGAGTCAGATCAGTTAGTGGCACCGTATGCCAGAAACGTCTCCTCACCGAAGGAGAGGTCCGTTCTTGCGGAAGACTTGAAGAGACAGGACAAGATACAGAGATAAGAAGATCATCGGATGATCTCAGAGGAGGAAAGAGTTTAATAGTGTAATACGAAGGATAAGAAGTTAGGAAAAAATCAGGTATGTTGGGTTCATCACCAAGGCAGTTATTGATACGGGGAAGAAGATGCACTCACTGTTCAATGTTGTTCTGGATAGAAAATTAGTAGGCGAGTTCATCAGTTGGATCGTGAGAACTAGATGAAAGCCAATGGCGGTGGTGAACATTGAAATCACCTAAAAGGATGATTTCGGAGAAAGGAAAAGAAGAAAGAATGTGTTCTATTTTGGAGTTAAGATAGTCGGAGATTTATGGATTGTCTGTGGTTGTAGAGTTGCAAGAAAGTTTTAGCGTAAAAGTAGAGAATTCAGAAGACACCAAATTAGAAACACGAGAACAGACAACATCGTTGCACACATATTTGCAACAACCGCCTTTTGCTGAAAATTAATTATAGAGACAGTAGGAGGAAACAGAGTAGGGTTTGCTGTCATAATACTCAAACACCTGAGTTTCAGTTAAGAACATTAAGAACAAATGTCAAGGTCTAGAAGAAGATTGATGGTGTCCGACAAAGTGAAGATTAGACAAAAGACCGCAAATTTTGCAGAAATTAATGAAAAAAGAAGACCGTGCACTAGGGCATGTCGGCATAGAGGTCTTGGTGGCATCAACACCATCACCAGAGACCACCAACTCCCAAGTGATGATGGAGGAAGGGATGGATGAAGGGCTACATTTGGAAGCCGCCTCTCCAAGTTTCTCATATATATATATATATATATATATATAATATATATATATATATATATATATATATATATAATATATATATATATATATATATATATATATATATATATATATATATATATATATATATATATAATATATATATACTTAAAAAAAAAAAAAAAAAAAAAAAAAAAAACACACATACACACACACACACACACACACACACACACACACACACACACACACACATATATACATATATATAATATAATATATATATATATATATATATATATATATATATATATATATATATATATATATATATATATATATATATATATATATATATACATATATATATATATATATATATATATATTATATATATATCTATATATATATATAAATTATATAAATCTAAAAAAAAAAAAAAAAAAAAAAAAAACACACACACACACACAACACACACATATACATATATATATATATTTATATATATATATATATATATATATATATATATATATATATATATATATATATATATATATATATATATATTATATATATATATATATATATATATATATTTTTGGTTCACCTATATTGATATATCAAAAATTTATGTCGCTTAAAAATAATCAATAATCAATATTTGGATTAAAAATTGCTGTTCTTAGTTTCATTATAAAGGGTAGGTTAGGTTACGTGTGATTATATTAGGTTAGTTATGTCATGGTTATAATATAACATCTAAAATTCTACAGAACTGGCTGTTAGTTATAGAGATCTCAATTTTTCAATATATCGAAAAAAACATCGAATGAACAGAAATCTGTTTAAACGTTATATATATATATATATATATATATATATATATATATATATATATATATATATATATATATATATATATATATATATATATATATATATATATATATATATATATATATTCCTCCTCCTTCAACCCCCTCCAACTCATTTATGCCTAATATTATAATTTCTTCTAAAGATGTCACTAATGCTTTCTCTAAGCTTAACATTAAGAATGCGTATGATCCTGATAGTATTCCTCCTGTTGTTCTCAAAACTTGTGCTTCCGAGCTTGCACCCTGCCTTCGTAAACTATTTCGTCTTTGCCTTTCTACTTCGACCTTCCCTTCTTGCAGGAAACGTGCGCTCATTCAACCTGTGCCGAAGAAGGGGGACCCCTCTCAGCCCTCTAACTCTAATCCTATTTCTTTAACCTCCGTTCTTTCTATAATTTCCGAATCTATCCTTAACAGGAAGATTTGGAAACACTTTAATTCTTCCAATCTTATCTCTGATCGCCAGTATGGCTTTCGTAAAGAACGTTCTACTGGTGATATCCTTTCCCTACTTTCTGACTCTTGGTCCTCCGCTCTCCGGGATTTCGGTGAGTCTTTCGCTGTGGCGCTAGACATATCGAAAGCCTTCGATAGAGTCTGGCACAAAGCATTGATTTCTGAATTTCCCTCTTTCGGAATCTATCCTTCTCTCTGTAACCTTCTCTCTAATTTCCTTTCCGGCCGTTCTATAACTGGTGGATATTGGTAGGCCTTTGGCCTTTGGCCACCAAAGGAGATATATATATATATATATATATATATATATATATATATATATATATATATATATATATATATATATATATATATATATTCAAAAATTAAAGAAGAAATATAAATAAATTAAAAATGTCAAAATAGCTTAATTTTTTTATTAGATATTTACATCGTATTAAGAGTGACATAAAATAATATTCTGTGTTGACATATTCAATCCCTTAATATTACATTTAAAAACAAAGTTTGACAACTGATAATTTCATCGTTAAAATAAATAAATTAAGTTGCAATATTAATATATGAAATAAATTGAAGATAATTTAAATTATTACTTTCAGTTTGTTAAAAACTTTGTATACAGTCACTAACGCTATATATATATATATATATATATATATATATATATATATATATATATATATATATATATATATATATATATATATATATATATATATATATATATATATATATATATATATATATATATATATATATATATATAATATATATATATATATATATATATAAGTATATATTTGCAAAAAACAGACTTAAATTCCAACAGGTTTACGAGAAATATATATATATATATATATTATATATATATATAATATATGTATATCATTAGTCGTGTAATATAAAAAAAGATGAAAGACATTTTAGTTGTTGAGTTAATTCACATGCCAAAAAAAATATTAAAAAAAAAAAAAATTAACAAAGGAAAAGCGGAAACGTTTATAGACGGAAAATATATATTAAAAGGCATTAACTCTAATGTTCATGATTTTAAATATTTTTTTATGCATGAAAAAAACGAAATGCATATTAATTAAAAGCATTTTTAAAATTACTGATTTTAAAAATTTAATTTTTGCTCTTGGCATAAATTTTTTTTGGATAACTATAAATTTTTTCTAATTTTAAATAGTTCATTCTTCCGTTTTCTACAGTATTATGATAATAATATAATTATGAAATAATAAAATTTTAATCCATTTATATAATATATATATATATATATATATATATATATATATATATATATATATATATATATATATATATATATATATATATATATAATATATATATATATATATATATATATATCTTAAAAGATGTTGTTATATTGGTGAGGAAATGGTAATTCGGACTGACAAACAGAAATTAGTATCCTACTCTTTATGCCTTTTATCTTTAAAGGATCTCATCAGAATTTCCATACCTAAATGTTGGCACTTTAATCTGCTAATTGGAGACTATTGCGTCCCTTCAATGCAAACTATTTTGGAATAAATTCTTCTTTGACATTGATGATACTTCGGAGTCTGTTGTTAATGAAGAAGAAGAAGGTTCATTCAAATCTACCTTTTTCCAAAATCCATGGTCCGATGGTACCTGTTTTGAAACCATTGAGGAGAAAAGACAAATGTGTATCGACGTGGAAAAATCTCGTTTTACTGTCACATTAACTAATCTTCATTCACCTCTGAATCGTCGAAGGGATATTTCACTAAAAGGAATTGCGTTGACCTCCTTCGTTTTCCTACTGATAAAAATATGTGGGCTCTTTCTAAAAATATTTCCAACAACTTCTATTTTACTCCTCTTATTCGCCCTGATGGGTCAGTTTCTAACACTCCTATTGAAAAGCTAATCTCATCGGCTTTCTTTTATATTTTATTCCACCCTTGACGATTCGGCACCTCTCCTCCTACTCTCTCTTTCAGGTGTCCAAAGTCCTTACGTATGACTTCTATGATCGGGTGAATGGGATTCTAATATATATGAAAGTTAAAAAGATTAGTGTTCGAATGGCATTCCTCGCCATTTTGAGGGACTATGCCTTAGTACTAATATATTTCTTTAATGTTGGAATCTTGTGTGCATCAAAGCGATAACAAAATACCTTCCAGCTTTCGTCCACAACTGTAGTGGCTTTTGATATATCCAAGGCTTTCGACCACGTATGGCATGAGTCACATCTCGTCAATCTCCCTTCCTTTTGGTTACCTCCCTTGCTTTGCTTGCTCATAAGTTCTTCCCCAAATCGTTCCATATCAGCACATGTTGATGGATAGACTTTTTCTTTCCTTGTTAACCGTGATATCCTAAGAGTTCTTTTCTATATCCTACTTTACCACTCTTTTTCATTTATAAACTAGTCAGTTGTACTTCTAACTTTGTCCATTTTTATGCCGATAACTCAATTCTTCATTCTTCTACTTATTTGAAATCTGTTCCCCCACCCATATGCTTCTAGAAATGCTTCTCCTCTTCAACTTTCCTATCACATTTTTGTACATTTAGATGGTATTTTCCTGTGAGGTGAGGCTACCTCTTCCCTGCGAATCTCAGCTCTTTAACAACTCAACTTTTTTCGCAACTCCCTCTCAAAAACCTGCTTTATGCATGAATTTTGTGAATAATAGAAACTCTAAGTATGCTCGTTGTTTTGTCACCTTTTTTTCCAACCACCTCTATTCTGTATAACTCCTTACATCATCTCCTTTTCTACCTCTATTTATTATTCCTTTCTTTAAAGCCAAGGTCTGCACTCATCTAAGAGATTTTTGTTAGACATTTATTTTGGTGTATTTTTTCTTCCTTTTCATTTTACTTCCTTTATTCTTATTAAAAAAAGCGCAGCCTCTCAATGGTAGTAACATGTAAATGAAAATTTAATGTTCTGTTTGATTTTTATAATCCCTTTCCTAAAACTATTATATATATATATATAAATATATATATATATATATATAATATATATATATATATATATA
>SEYY01024537.1:157500-160000 GCA_009176605.1 Armadillidium nasatum | reverse complement strand
TCAACCCCATTTCGTAGTGGGGTCTGATACACCCCAGTTTTTTCGTGTTATCCAGTTTTTCTATATATATATATATATATATATATATATATATATATATATATATATATATATATATATATATATATATATATATATATATATATATATATATATTCTTTCGTCCAAACATTTTCCTTATGTTCATGATTATCTTCATTATCTAGCTCTCTTTTTAGTACTTCCGCCTTCTTTATTTTCTGATTCTTTTTCGTAAAAATCTTCATAAACCAATCATTATCAACATTATAATTTTATAAAGCATTTTTAGTTGGTTTTATATATATTTTTTTATCAATCTCTTAAATTGCTCTGCTGTACATTTAGTCAACATTATTTAATGGACGATCTATTTTTAGTCAACAAGAAATTGAGTACTCTAGTGTACGATACCTTAGAATGCCATAAGAAAAGATGCGAAGAAAATGGTTGAGTCACTGTGCCAGACGTACGATATTCCAATGGAAAAACATTGTATGAAATACCTTACTACCCTGTCGAATGGTTAAAAATGTTAAGAATAATGATGATGACAAATATAAACTAAGAGAAATTATGAAGTTCGTTTTAACATAGAATGAGTTACTTGTTCCGTTACACTGTCCACTTTTTTCCATAATTTCTGCAGCCCTCGCCGTCTTTATTATTTCTACTTTACTGAACATGACCTCTTTTCTTCTAGACCTCACCTCTTGCTCTTAACCATATGGTATTTGAGTGATCTGTAGTAAACCCCATCTAATCATTCTTACAGTCTCTATCATCAATTTTAATTCGAAATCAAATGTCACTAATGAGCTCAAAGATATTCTCTGTTGTTCTCTAGGTACTAATTTAGGAGTTCTTCAAATTTTCTGCCTAATAGTTTAATCCATCTCAATAATTTAAGATTAGATCCATCTGTTTCATTTCTATTTACCTCTTAACGGTACTAAATATTCTTAATTCTTTAACTACCTTTTTTTTTTTAAAGTTCACATCTCACGGGCATTGCCCTATAGAGGAGAGGATTGGAACTTTCTAGGTAGTATATACCTAGGATCCCGAAGTGGGATCGAACCGGCGCCCTCAAGCACGTGAGTCAATCACCCTACCATATTCGAGCCACGGTAGACGGCAAATAATTTCTGAAAATAATTATAGTGAACGACTTTAATATATACCACAGTCGATGGCTCTCTTCTAGTACTCTAGCTACTGATGGTGAATTTGCCTACTGTATTCTTGTTCATGAAAAATTTAAGCCTAATGGTACCACTACCTATTCATACCCATGAGAGTCTAGGAGATGAATCCAATACACTGGTTTATAACTTAGAATTCAGAAATTGGTATCCAGAAATTAGTATACAGAAGTTTGTATTCAGGAATTAGTATTTATGAGTAGTATTCAAAATTAGTATTAAGGAGTTGGTATTCAGATATTAGTATTCTGAAATTGATGTCCAGAAATTGATATTCAGTAATAGTACTATTCAGAAATAGTATTCAAAAAATGGTATTCGAAAATTGGTATTTTGAAATTATTTCTCAAAATTCTGAAAAGTATATTCTAAAATTTTACGATTGCATCATGTATTTGGTAATACGATGGACTTGTGCAGCGAAGGTCAAGAGATCAACTCTCGATAAAGATCAAAAGTCCTTAAAGTTTATATATATATATATATATATATATATATATATATATATATATATATATATATATATATATATATATATATATATATATATATATATATATATATTATATATATATATATACCGCAGTAAAGGTTCCCCCACATTTCATGACTAAATCATTTTCGACACTTCTGTGATGTTATGTGGCTCCGACTTTCGGTTGTCTTTATCGGAAATCCCTAACTTTATGTTACTGTTTTATCTCTTCATGTCTTTCGTAGTAAAGTTTCCCCCCCCCTCCCTCCTCCCGGCCTCCCTCTCCAAACTTGGGTACAGAAACACTTTGGTACTTCGGTATAATTCTAAACTTTCAGACCATCGGTTGTCTTTATATGATTTCCCTCGTTCGGAAAAATATTTCGGTTGCTCCCTCTGGGTTGCTCCCCTTAGGTTGCTCCCCTTAGGTTGCTCCCCTTGGGTTGCTTCCCTTGGGTTTCTCCCCTTAGGTTGCTTCCCTTGAGTTGTTCCCCTTGGTTTGTTCCCCTTGCTTTGTTCCCCTTGGTTTGCTCCCCTTGCTTTGCTCCCCTTGCTTTGCTCCCCTTGGGTTGCTCCCCTTAGGTTGCTTCCCTTAGGTTGCTTCCCTTGGGTTGGTTTCTTCTTCTTAGATGATTCTTCTAAAGTTTCTCTACTAAAATTGAGAGTCTGTGACTTGTAGACCTTTCCTTAACTCTCTATGCTCATTCCGACATGTTTTCTGCCAATGTCTTTAAAGCAATTATATATAGTATATATATATATATATATATATATATATATATATATATATATATATATATAT
>SEYY01024537.1:145000-152500 GCA_009176605.1 Armadillidium nasatum | reverse complement strand
ACTCCAATTATATAAGGGTGTTATCCGTCCTTGTATGGAGTACTGCTCTCACATTTGGGTTGGTTGCGATCCCACCCTTCTTTTGGATAAGGTGTTCAAAGGCTAAAAGACTAATAAGCTGTCGCTTACTTTCAAATTCACTTGACTCTTTCTCTGGGACTTGATGTTGACGCACTCTCTTTTCTATAGGTACTACAACGGCAGGTGCTCGAGTGAAGTTGACCTCTCGCATTCCACCACCATTGCGTCACCCTCGCAGCACAAGGGGTGCCTTTCTTGAACACGAACTTTGTGTAAGCATTGCAAACTCTAGGCTTTCACGTTGTTTCACCTCCTCCTTTCCAGCCACCTCTGCTCTGTGTAACTCCCTACCTTCTGTTTTTTTTCTGCTGTATTCAACTTAACCTCTTTTTAAATCTTCTGTCTGCGTACACCTGAGGGATCTACTTTAGGTTCGGGATAGGGTGTTTTTTTATATTATCTTTTAATTATGGCCCCTTCTTGAAAAGGGCTCTGCCTGTAAGTGGTGGATATATATATATATATATATATATATATATATATATATATATATATATATATATATATATATATATATATATATATATATATATATATATATATATATATATATATATATATATATATATATAATATTAGTGCATGACTGGAGCTCCTAACCTGTTATCGTAGGCCATTCCTATCCATTGTTACTATCGATTATTCTTTGTTATCCATTCTGCCTATCTGTTATTTTCATTCCTGTCTTGATTACTCTTTTAAAAAAAAAACTTTATTCATCATTTTCATAATTATTATAAACCTATCATCGGAACTACCTTATTATGATTTTTTTTAATTGCTTTTATTATTATTATTATTATTATTATTATTATTATTATTATTATTATTATTATTATTATAAGTTAAAGAAAACCTTTTTTAGTTATAATTACTTGTATCGTCGTTTCTGTTTGAAAGTTTTCTAATGGAAATTTTAAGACAAAGTAGTTTATTAGTTCCTCATTTAATTTCTTTTTTCGAAACTCCATGTTTTCTTGATTTGCTGAAGGTTTATTGTTTTGATTTGTCTTTTTTTTACAATTTTTGCGCTTCACCGCAAGTAATTTTTGCAAAAGAAAATTTAAAATTAATTTATTTCACTCAAATTCTCGATTTAATGTTAAAGATGTGGATCGTTGAAAATAAATTGTGAATATAATTTCTGTTGGTTTCATAAGAATATTTTAAATGAAACTGATGCAGTGAGATGTCTATTAAGTTCTCTATTGTTCAGTTAAATTTAGGAATTAGGCTTGTCTATTAAGTTCTCTATGTTCAGTTCAAATTCTGAGCCAAAGGCTTTTTGATCTATTAAGTTCATCTATATATATAGATATATATATATATATATATATATATATATATATATATATATATATATATATATATATATATATATATATATATAATAGAAAGGCTTGTCTATTAAGTTCTCTATTGTTCATTTTTAAATTTAAGTAAAAAGGCGGAGAAACCTTTCCGATCTAAATTATTTTTTCATCATAAATGTTCGAAGTTAAATTTAATAGAGAAAAGGCTTGTTCTATTAAGTTCTTCTAATTGTTCAGTGTAAATTTTAGAAAGGCTTGTCTAGTTATAAGATAATTTTTTCAACCATAATCTAGAATATGAAATAATACAGTTATAATTAAATAGAAAAATTTGTTATTAACGTTTTTAGTGATTTAATAAGTTAATAATTTAATAAATTTACAAAAATGTTACAAAGAAATCAAAATGAAATTAAATTATAAAGAAAGAAATATAATATGAAAGAAATAAAATGGAGTCCAAAACTCAAAAAAAATAATAAAGAAAACAATTTAAAATGAGAAGAAAAATAAACACGAAAAAATAAAAATAAAGCAAGAAAAAAAAACAACAACTAAGCATTAAATAATAATAACAGTAATACTCAAAAACAGTACAAAAAAAATTAGAAAAAAAAACCCTCCGTAAAATAACCCTATATATTCATTATTTATTTAAAAAAAAGACAAAATAAAAAATAAATAAATAAATTAAATAAAAACACCAAATAAAATAAAAAACACCAAACATTATAACCAAAAACACAAAATAAACAATAAAAATAATCTAAATAAAACAAATAAGCTTTCAAATAAGCATTTAAGAAAAAAAAAAAAAAAGAAAAAAAAAAAAAAAAAAAAAAAAAAAAGCTTAAATAAATGTGGTGCAATACAATCCCTGCAATTGGATATCAAAACTTTTAAGATTGGACAAAGTAGGAAATATTTTGGCAAAGCTTTTCATTAAGTCCCACCTCATTATATTGGCCATTATTATTATTATTATTATTATTATTATTATTATTATTATTATTATTATTTTATTATTATTATTATTTTTTTATTTATTTATTTTTTTTATTTTTATTCTTATTTTTATCATTGCTTTTATTATTATTTTAATTATTATTTACTGTTTTTTTATCATTTTTAATTTTTTTATTTATAATTTTATATTTTTATTATTATTTTTTATTATTATTTTATTTATTTTTTTGCTGATATTTTTTTAGTTTTGGAATCATTATTATTATTATTATCATTATTACTTATTATGTTATTTTTATTTATTATTATTATTTTTATTATTATTATTATTATTATTATTATTATTATTATTATTATTATTATATTATTATTATTATTATTATTATTATTATTAATGTTCCTGTTGTCTTTGTAGATTGCGTTGTATTCTACGTAGTAATATCTTTGGAAATATTATTATCATTAGTAATAATAATAAATATTACTAAAAAAACTACTCGCGTTCGCTGACAAATATTTTAGCGTCACACTATGAAGAACTGTTTTTACCCCATTCATTAAGAACGAGTCTTGTGTGAAAACAGCAGAAACTTGATACTGATGCTGGAACGCTCCTCTTTAAGAAGGATCTTTTTTTCAAATATTTATATTTATGTAAATATTTGAGCAAGTTTAATTCATGTAATTGTCACAGAGAAGCATGAAAGTTCCCAATAAGAGAGTATTATTTATTCTAATAAGCAAACTTCTTAGAACTGTTGCGCAAAAAGATACTATTGCTTGTTCTTATAAGCAAACTTCTTAGAACTGTTGCGCAAAAAGATACTATTGCTTGTTCTTATAAGCAAACTTCTTAGAACTGTTGAGCAAAAAGGTACTATTGCTTGTTCTTATAAGCAAACTTCTTAGAACTGTTGCGCAAAAAGATACTATTGCTTGTTCTTATAAGCAAACTTCTTAGAACTGTTGAGCAAAATGCAAAAAGTACTATTGCTTGTTCTTATAAGCAAACTACTTATAACTATTATGCAAATAGTGACTTTTTCATGTTCCTTATAAGTAATCTTCTTAAAACTGTTCTGCAGAAAGGACTATTGAAGTTAATGGTTATTGAGTTTCTGTAGTACCCCTTCAGATTTTGATATTCAATGGGATGTATTCCTTCTCCAGAACCAGTATAAGGATTTCTCAAATATAAGGATTTCTCACATCCAATCAGACTGTACTTTTTTTGTAGGCTCCATCCATTTGAAAAGATGACACAACTGCTTTTCATGAATCCGTTTACAATTGAATAGATGAGAAGTAGAAGGTATTATGTTACCCCGCGTACGGTTTCTTTTAATAGTGATTAGTCCTGCTTAACTTTATAATTATGACTATCTACGAAGACAAAAATCAACAGTAAAATTTTTAAATACATGTTTACAATTAAGATAGTTATAAAGGTAAAAAAGGTTATTCATAAAGCAAATCATTTTTTTTTTTTTTTACCGTCTCATTTAAATATTGACAGACACACACACACACACACACACACACACACACACACACACACACACACACACACACACACACACACACACACACACACACACACACACACACACACACACACACACACACACACACACACACACACACACACACACACACACACACACACACACACACACACACACACACACACACACACACACACACACACACACACACAACACACACACACACACACACACACACACACAACACACACACACACACACACACACACACACACACACACACACACACACACATATATATATATATATATATATAATATATATATATATATATATATATATATATATATATATATATATATATATATATATATATATATATATATATATATATATATATATATATATATATATATATATATAATATAAACTTCGGCATAACACAAACGGTCACGATTTAATATCTGGTCATTGAAATACCAATTACAGAATAAAAAGTCGTGCTATATATATATATATTATATATATATATATATATATATATATATATATATATATATATATATATATATATATATAAATATATATAATATATATATATATATATTTATATATATATATATATATATATATATATATATATGCGATGAGACGACAAAAGACTACTATAGCTATCCACACAAAAAAGATCGTTTCAAGAACAGTTTCAAGCATAGCTCGTCAAGGATTAGGTTTTATATATATCGTTCCTTTTTAAGATATTATTTATTACAATGCTATAAACGCATATAAATATGTATAAAGTGAAAATAACTTTTATGGGAATCCTTCTCTGGGGTCGAACCACCGCCTGTTGCGACTATCGATGCTCTATATATCCACGATCCCAAAAAAGATCGTTTCAAGAACAGTTTCAAGCATACGAGCTCCCGTCAAGGATTAGGTTTTCACCCTATAGTTCCCTCTATCGTTCCTTTTTAAGATATTATTTAATTACAATGCTATAAACGCATCAGTAAATATGTATAAAGTGAAAATAGAAACTTTTATGGGAATCCTTGACGGGAGCTCGTATGCTTAAAACTGTTCTTGAAACGATCTTTTTTGGGATCGTGGATAGCTCAGTGGTAGAGCATCGAGTCTTTGTCGTTCTCAGTCGCAACAGGCGGTGGTTCGACCCCAGAGAAGGATTCCCATAAAAGTTTCTATTTTCACTTTATACATATTTACTGATGCGTTTATAGCATTGTAATTAAATAATACCTTAAAAAGGAACGATAGAGGGAACTATAGGGTGAAAACCTAATCCTTGACGGGAGCTCGTATGCTTAAAACTGTTCTTGAAACGATCTTTTTTGGGATCGTGGATAGCTCAGTGGTAGAGCATCGAGTCTTTGTCGTTCTCAGTCGCAACAGGCGGTGGTTCGACCCCAGAGAAGGATTCCCATAAAAGTTTCTATTTTCACTTTATACATATTTACTGATGCGTATATAGCATTGTAAATTAAATATATATATATATATATATATATATATATATATATATATATATATATATATATATATATATATATATATATATATATATATATATACCGTGGCTCAAACGGTAGGGTGATTACTCACGTGCTTGAGGGCGCCGGTTCGATTCCTCTTTGGAATCCTAGGTATATACTACCTAGAAAGTTCCTCTCTTCGAATAGGGCAATGCCCGTGAGATGTGAACTATATATATATAATATATATATATATATATATATATATATATATATATATTATATATATATATATAATATTATATAATATATATATATATATATATATATATATATATTATATATATTTTTTTTTTTTTTTTTTTTTTTTTTTTTTTTTTTTTTAATATTTTTTAAATTAATTTTAAGCAAATTTTTTTTTTTTTTTTTTTTTTTTTTTTTTTTTTTTTTTTTTTTTTAAAATACAGTTCGCCACCACTCACGGGCAGAGTCTTTTTCAAGGAGGGGACACACACAAAGGAATTTAGAAATTTTCGGAATTGTTTTTCTTCCACTTTCTTAAAATTCATTTTTTTATAATTAAAATTAATTCTTCAATTTTTCTTCTGTATCCTTTGGGCTTAAAACACTGTGATCTTCAAACACTGTGTTTCGGATCTTGCACCTCTATTTTCAAAATGTTTCTATTCTGCCTATTAATTTTATCCTTTCCCTCCGGCTATAAGCCTGTGATCATTAAGACTATGCCGAAAAAAAAGTGTACTACTCTCAACCATGTAGTTATTTGACTATCACTTTAATTTCTATTATTTTCAATGTTATCGAATCTACCCCTAGCAGCAAGATTAGGAAATATTTTATATTTTCTAACCATTTCTCAGATAGACAATTTGGTTTCCCTAAAGAGGGTCATCATTCGCCCTTGCATGGAGTAGGCTATGTATCCCATTTTTACATATATGTCCAGATAATTCCACAAACTACTACTACTACTCTTGAAAAGATGAAATACAGGCTTTTCAACTCTTCTCCTCTCCCTAACTCACACCAATCACTTAATTGAAGATATTTTTGTGATTTCTTTTAAACACACTTCACATTTTGTTCGTATACAACACAAATGTAGTGTATGTTTTTGGCTGCACTTTACGATTTGTCATTCGAACAATTTCATTTTAACGTTCTCACTTAATTAACTTTTAAAATATAAAAAATTCTCGTAAAACTAAGAAGAAGAAAATAAAATAAAATACGCGCATAAGAATAGAATATATTGAATGGTGGAGATTTACGGAGTATTTCGCCACGGAGTGTTAGTTGACGTCTGTGGAGAGCTCCGGAGTTGGAACTGTACTTAGAAATTTCCTTCGGAGCCTAAGTGGATTCGGATCTTTGGCAACGCTCCAGAACCAGAGCAGAGATTTAACCTATAATATATATATATATATATATATATATATATATATATATATATATATATATATATATATATATATATATATATATATATATATATATATATATATATATATATAAAATAATTAGATTAAATTAGTTCTCAAATATTAGGAAGTAAATTTACAATTAAGAATTTTTAGTTAATGTTAGGTTAGGCGAAGTAAGGTTAGGTTAGTTAATGCTAGGATAGGTCAAGTTACGTAACTTATTTTATCTAAGAATAAATGAATAATCTGCTATAGGGTATATTTAAATTTTTATTCTAAGAAATGTCCATCAAACCAAAAGGATCCGATATATATATATATATATATATATATATATATATATATATATATATATATATATATATATATATATATATATATATATATATATATATATATATATATATATATATATATATATATATATATATATATATATATTAAACACCAGATTTTAAAGTTTGCTATAGGGGAATAGAACCCGGGCTCTATAGCACAAAAGCATATAGTTTTAACACTACGCTACTGCCGGTTCGAAATTCACAAGAGCAACCTCCAAGGACTTCTCCCAAGAGTGAGCGTGAGGTAGCGTAGTGGTAAAACTCTATATGCTTTTGTGCTATAGGGCCCTGGTTCGATTCCCCTATAGCACTTTATTCTCTGATGTTTAAATGTATTTGATCTGCGAAAGGGT
>SEYY01024537.1:130000-140000 GCA_009176605.1 Armadillidium nasatum | reverse complement strand
AAGGGAAGAAGCACAATAGACTTGATGTTTGTTCTGAGACAGATAGGTGAGAAAATATATGAATACAACAGAAGGGCTTATTTAGTGTTTGTGGATCTAAGGAAAGCATTTGATACAGTTCCTAGGAAGAGATTGTGGGAGGTCTTGGAGGAGGGTTACGGAGTAAGTAGAGGATTGTGTAAGGCACTGAGAAGTATGTATAAAGTGACAAAATGTAATGTAAGAACGGGGTATAAAAACGATAGATGGTTTGAGGTGGGCAAAGGAGTTAAGCAGGGAAGTGTTTTATCACCCTTATTATTCATAGCTTTATATGGATAAAATTATTGATGAGGTGAGAGAGGAGATGAGGAACTTGGGAGGAGACATCATGGCCTATGCAGATGATTTGGCGCTAAGGTGTGAGAACAGAGAGGGAATAGAGAGAATGGTTGGTAATTTAGCAGAGAAACTAAGAGAAAGAGGATTGCATGTGAATACGGAGAAAACTGAGGTGATGATAATGGGCAGGGAGAGAGAGGAGGGAGGAGGAGGAGTGGGAGTTTATGGTGGATGGAGAGATCTTGAAGAAGGTAAAGGAAGTTAAATACCTGGGGGGAGTGTATACGGAGAATGGGGGAAACGATGCAGAGATTGCACATAGAATAGCACAGGTAGGGAGAGCAGCAGGAGCTGTGTACCCGCTGCTGAAGGATCAACATATGGGGTTGGAGGTAAAAAGAATAATTTACGAAAATGTGATATTACCAATAATAATGTATGGAGCAGAAACGTGGTGCACTACTAGAAGACAGGAAAGTAGGATACAAGCAACGGAGATGAGGATATTGAGAGCGATGATTGGAAAAACCAGAAGAGATAGGATAAGAAATGAAAGGGTGAGACAGGAGGTGGGAGTAGCACCAGTGATGAGGAGGATAGAAGCGGCGAGGTTGAGGTGGTGGGGGCACGTGGAGAGGATGCCGGATGGCGAAGAGAAGATGGAACTGGACGCCGAATGGAAGAAGGCCAAGGGGTAGACCAAGGAAGAAATGGAAGGAATCGGTGCAGGATACGTTGAGGAGATGGGAGATGCCAACGATGGAAGAAATACAGAGACGAAAAATGTGGGAAGACAGAGATGGGTGGAGAAGACTGCTGAGTCCACTGACAGGTCGCGGTTTCCTAGAAGACCGTGATCTTCCTGGGGGAGGACAGTAAGACAGTAAGTATATATATATATATATATATATATATATATATATATATATATATATATATATATATATATATATATATATATATATATATATATATATATATATATATATATATATATATATATATATATATATAAATATTAAAATGTTGAAAAGATTATTTCTTTTTTAATATTTGATCTTCAGAAATAAAATTTTTATAAATATGAACTTTATAAAATAGTTTTATTTTTTTATTAAGCTATAAATACTTTATTTGGTAAAGAGGAATTCAAAGTAGATTTTTTTTTATTTTTTTTTTTATTTATTTATTTTTTCTTCTTCTAATATTCTATTTTTTTCTTCTTTATCAGAAATTCCTTGTTCCTCTTCATGTTCTCTCAATATCAAAGTAGATTTTTCTTTTTATTATCTTTATTTCTTTTTTCCTTTTATTTTAATTCAAAGTAGCAAATCTATTTTATTTCTATTCAAAAAATTTATTTTTATATTTTATATCTTATATATATTTCAATATTTTTTTTTTTTTATTTTCTTATCATTATTCTTTCTATTCTTTTTTTATTCTTCTTATATATATTATCTATTATCTTTATCTATATATATATCTATCTTGTTTATATATCTAATATATCTATATCTCTCTTCTCTCTATCTATCATGTACTCTACTGGTAAAGTCTGAAACACACTCCCATTATCAGTTTTCCCAACTTCCTTTGACATGCAAACTTTTAAAAGCCGTGTTATCGGCTCATGTCGGCCATTAGCGACCAGATTTCCAACTGTATTCCCAAATTTGGTTGATATTAGTAGGCCTCCAGCTTTTGTTCCCCAGAGGATATATATATATATATATATATATATATATATATATATATATATATATATATATATATATATATATATATATATATATATATATATATATATATATATATATATATACCTTTTTTTTATTCCAATTTTCTAATTTCTTCTTTGTCTTCTTTATACCTCTGTTTCATCTTTCTTTTTTCCCCACCAAATTTCTCCCTTCCTTGCTGCTTCTGTCTTCTTTCTTTCTAATGTTTTCTCCTTCTCCATCTTTCTTATTTCTATCATCATTCACCTCCTTTTTTCGTTCCATATTTCATCATTTTCTCTTGTTCACCTTTCTTTTTTCCTCTCTATTTTCATTCTTCTACTCTTCATTACATCTCCTTCAACTTTCTTCCCTTTATCCCTTCTACCTTTTCCTCTTTATTACTTTCTCTGTTCTCTCTTCCAATTACCTCTTTTCCTCTCCAGCTCCATCTTCTCTTTTTCATATTTCTATCTTTATCCTATTTTCTTTTAACTTTTTTTTTCTTTTCTCATTCATTTTTATATCATCTTTCTCTTTTCTCTTCACATTTCTCCTCATCTTTTATCTCTCTTTATCTCTCTCTCTCTCTCTCTTTCTTTCTCCTTTATCTTTTGTATTTATCTTTCTATCTTTCTCCATCTTTTTCTCTTTTTTATATTTCTTTTTTCTATTCATCTTTCCTTCATTTTATGTACGTCTTTCTATCTCTTTTTTCAACTTTCTCTTTTCTATCTTTTTATTTTATTTATATTCTTTCTTTTCTTTATTTCTTCGTCTTTCTATCTCCTTTTCTTTTCCCTTTCTTCTTTCATTAACCTTTCTCCTCATCTTTCTCTCTTCTGTCTTTTAACTTTCTACTTATCTTTGCTTCAACTTTCTACTTGTCTTTATCTTCTCTCCTTCACCTTTCTCCTCACTCTCCTTTCACCTTTCTCCTCATATTTCTCTCCTCCTTCACCTTTCTACTCATATTTTTCTTCTTCACCTATCGCTTCATCTTTCTCTCTCCTCTTTTCATCACCTTTCTCCTCTTCTTTTTCTTCTTTCCTTCATTTTTTCTCATCTTTCCTTCATCTTTTTCATTTTTCTCTTCTTTCCTTCCATCTTTAATTTCTTTCTCTTTCTCTTCTCTTTCTCTCTTCTTTCACCTTTCCCTTCATCTTTCTCTCTTTCACCTTTCTCCTCATCTTATAATCTTTTCTCTTTTTTCCTTCACCTTTCTCATCATCTTTCTCTTCTTTCCTTCACCTTTCTCGTCATATTTCTCTTCTTTCCTTCACCTTTCTCGTCATATTTCTCTTCTTCTTTCCTTCACCTTTCTCCTTATCTTTCTCTCTCTCTCTTTCACCTTTCCCTTTAAATTCTT
The DNA here is from genome assembly GCA_009176605.1 of Armadillidium nasatum. Taxonomy (NCBI): domain Eukaryota; kingdom Metazoa; phylum Arthropoda; class Malacostraca; order Isopoda; family Armadillidiidae; genus Armadillidium; species Armadillidium nasatum. The sequence goes on along the minus strand of SEYY01024537.1, from coordinate 136,589 downwards.
AAAGTAACGATTTTGACGACTTAAACTTCCTATCAATAAGCGTCGTTTGTGAGCTTCAAGAGAAGAGAATATTATGCAATAACTTTTTTATTAAATATTTTGAAATGTTTTTCACACAAAATTCAAAGAAATGATGAATGAACTAAGCGAATGATTAATGAATAATGAATGAATAAAGAATGAAATAAATGAAATCATAACGTAGGTTTAGTAGGAGAAGATTTTTTTATTTATTTATTTATTTATTTTATTCATTTCATTTATTTATTTTTATTGACAGTAGTGATAATGAAATTGGTAATATTCTTAATACAATTTTATTAATATTGTATTGCATCATGATAGTTTATCAGGAAGAAACTAGTTTACGTGCGTAGGTGTGTGTGTGTGTTTGTGTGTGTGTGTGTGTGTGTATGTGTGTGTGTGCTCTTTTGAAATGCTGTGTATAACTATTGTGTATATAAAAGATAGTTTAAAAATAAATATACAAGTAAATTATTTTATAGTGAATATAGAAGTACGCTTTTGAAATGCAGGAAATATATATATGTACATGAATGAATACATGTGTATAACTATCTGTGTATATCTACATGAGTATAACTATTGTGTATATAGAAGATAATTTAAAAATAAATATACAAGTAAATTATTTTATAGTGAATATAGAAGTATGCTTTTGAAATTTGTATGGATATATATATATTATATATATATATATATATATATATATATATATATATATATATATATATATATATATATATATATATATATATATATATATATATATATATAACTATTGCACATAAATTATAACCTTAAATAGAAAATACAAGTAACTTATTTCATAGTGAAAATGAGATACTTTAAATACTTCACAAAGTTAGATAGAGTTATAGTATGTTAAAGTGCTTTGACTATATATATATATATATATATATATATATATATATATATATATATATATATATATATATATATATATATATATATATATATATATATATATATATATATATATATATTAATAGTTGTATGTTGCTATTACTTTGTTAAAGATGGCTTTAAAATATTAGCGTAGCGTAATCTTATTTAACGTTACATGCTTAATATAGGTTTGTTATAAAATTATTATTATTATTATTAGTAGTAGTAGTAGTAGTAATAGTATTTTTATTGATTATTATCGTTTTTATAATTATTTTATTATATTACTAGTAATATTATTACTTCATTATTTATTATTATTAACAATGTTTAGTATAATTAATTATTCATCATTATTATTAGTTACATTTGATATTATTATTATTATTTTTATTAAATATTAAATAATTTTTAGTATTAGTTTTATTGGTAATTCATTTAAAACATTGGAGTCGTTTAATTAGTTTTTAAGTGCATAGGTAATACAATACAGTTACCAAATTGGATGTTGAACTTGTTGTCAATAAACCTTAACGAAGAACTTTAAATAGATGTTTATTTTCTTCAAGTCTCTGAGGTAACGCCTTTTTGATAGGTATATAAGTAAATAAGATCAAAATTAATTCATCTATGTACACTGCAAAAAAAAATCGTCTCAACAAATCGTTCGGACAAGTAGCAAAAAAATGTCGCAACAAAATTTTTAATTCTGAAAAGTTACGTTAAAGCGTAAGAAAAGTTGCTTCACCGATTGTTGTCTAAATATGTTGTGTTTTCTTAAGTAGAGAAAACTAAAATTTAGGTACAAAATATTGTGTAGTTGTAATTCCACTCCTGGAATTGTAAGAAAAGGGATATATATATATATATATATATATATATATATATATATATATATATATATATATATATATATATATATATATATATATATATATATATATATATATATATATATATATATATATATATATATATATATATATATATATATATATATATATATATATATATATATATATATATATATATATATATATATATATATATATATATATATATATATATATATATATATATATATATTAATAGCTTCAAAAATATCTTAATTATTTAAATGGGAGATTTACCTATAAATATATTACTTCTAATAAATAGGTGTAATTTTATTATGAATGCGAAACATGAAGAAGAATAACCAAAAGAATATGAATATATAAAATAAGATATATATTATATATATATATATATATATATATATATATATATATATATATATATATATATATATATATATATATATATATATATATATATATATATATATATATATATATATATATATATATATATATATATATATATATATCCAACAGGCATATTTTTTGTTGACAAACCCTGGAAGCAGTTTGAGAAGTGCATTGTGAAGTCAGCCTCCATTGTACTCATTCAACATTTTCAGAAAGTTTTTGTAATCAGGGGCGTGGTCGTTCGTTCTTTAGCCCCGCCCACTATGAAGAATTTAAAAGCACCATATTGGAAGCAGGTAACCTCAATCCCATGTTCACATTTCGTTTCATCTGATATATAATATATATATATATATATATATATATATATATATATATATATATATATATATATATATATATATATATATATATATATATATATATATATATATATATATATATATATATATATATATATATATATATAATAATATAATAATAATATAATAATAATTAATAATAATTATTATTATTTTCATTATTATTATACTACTTATAATTTTACAGTCAAATAAAAGTCAAAAGTAGTAATAATCATAATTGGAAAAATAAAAAAAAAGGAATACAAAAAGAAATTTAACAAAAATAAAATAAAATAAAATAATAATAATGGGACCAAAATTTACCCGAGGTCATTTGGTTACAGGTGCTTAGGCTCTTGGTGAGCCATCTGTAACAGTTGGTCAGCGAATGAGTCGTGACAGATGCTGACGGTTCTCAGTAGTTTCCACCTGCTGTATTTGATGCAAGGTTATAAGTGTGAACGTCTATACGAACAAACGCACTCGCTCATAAGCGCCTGCCTCTCTCTCTACCTCTTCCTATCTTCTCTCTCTACCTCTTCCTCTCTCTCCCTCAACTCTTTCTCTCTTCCTCTCTCTCTTCCTCTACTCTCTCTCTCTCCTCTCTTCCTCTCTCTCTCTCTCTCTCTCTCTCTCTCTCTCTCTCTCTCTCTCTCTCTCTCTCTCTCTCTCTCTCTCTCTCTCTCTCTCTCTCTCTCTCTCTCTCTCTCTCTCTCTCTCTCTCTCTCATCTTTGTATCTATTTATCTTGGTATTTACAAACCTATCTATTTTTCTATCTATCTATCTATATATCTATCTAACTATCTAAATATCTATTCAAAGATTTATTTTATTTTTATTTGTCTGTTGGTAACTTGTAGGAACTCTTAGAAACTCACTATTTGTGAAAGCTTTGTTAAGAAAAATTCTAAGAAAAATGTATGTTAGGAGTAGTTCAGGTTTCTTTAAATATTTGGTTACTTCTTAATTGAAATTTTTTTGACAACCAAAAGAAAATCAAAACTTTCTCTTATTTATTATTATTTTTTTATTATTATTATTATTATTATTATTATTATTATTATTATTATTATTATTATATTATTATTATTATCACTGCTATCAATATTATTATTATTATTTATTATTATTACTTTTTTTTTTATTGCTTATTACTTATTATTATTATTATTATTATTATTATTATTATTATTATTATTATTATCATCACTTATCAACGTTATTAGTTTCGCTACAATTTTTGTTTAATTATTATTATTATTAACATTATTATATTTAATGTTATTATTATTATTATTAACATTATTATTGATCTTAATATTTTTATTAATATTATTATTATTATTATTATTATTATTATTATTACTGTATTATTATTATTATTATTATTATTATTATTATTATTATTAGACAATAAGTAACATTTATTCTTCTTACAAAGAAGATTATCTTCTTGTAATGATCACGTCTCTGTGCTTAAATCAAAATCAGTATTCGTGATTGCGCTATTCTTCAAGAATACTTAAGTGAGCTGACAAAAAAAAAAAGTAGCAAGAAATTGCGATAGAAAATGAGCTCGGAAATATATTTGTCGCAATTTTTTTTTTTAGCTTTCGGATAATAATTTTGGTAAGATTTTTTTTTTTTTTTTTTTTTTTTTTTTTTTTTTTTTTTTTTGCACAGAGAAAAAATATCAGTCGATTATTAATTAATAATTAATAGAGATTTTTGCTTAATTTTCGAATATTTTTTATTTTTCATAGATTTTTTTTTATAGACAACGTTTTACTCTTTAAAATTTAATCACAGTTATCTAGGTAATATCCTGTATTTAAAACCTTATCAAAATATTTTATAAAATTAAAATTAAATTATTAAAAATTAAATTTATCAAAAATATTTTAAATTTTAAAAAATACACTTTTATTTCCTAAGATCACTTAGTATACAATCTATAATTTACAGCCCTGAAAATTTTGTAATACATCCTTTTCCAGCGACCTCTGTTATGTGGATTTCTCTTCAATTTTCTATTGTTATCTATTAAATTAATTATCTTTTCACTTACAAACTGTATCATGAAAGGTTCGAGTAATAGGTGAACCTGCTTATGTATTTTTATACTCTTTCCTTGTGGTAACCACGCTAAAAAAAATATAAAAATAAATTAAACTGTATAATTATTATTATTATTATTATTATTATTATTATTATTATTATATATATATATATATATATATATATATATATATATATATAATATATATATATATATATATATATATATATATATAATATATAATATATATAATATATATATTTTATTTTTAATTTTTTCTACAGGCTGATAACACTTATAACCAATTTTTTTCTCTCTCTCTTCCCACGTAAGGTTGCAGGAATATGAATAATTTCTGCAGCCGACACCACCCTGCATCATGCGGGATATGGTGGAGAGTATAATAATAAAAATAAATAATAATAATAATAAATAATAATAATAATAATAATAATAATAATAATTTATGTGGAAACTATCATTAAAATAAAATAAACCACTCAACCTCATGAAACTCAAAATTATCACCAATATATCCAGATGTTCTCACCAATTTTGAATATCACTTTCTTCTTTCAACAAAAAAAAACCTATTTATCAAACAATTCTTTCCCTTCATATTTCAGGCGTCTTTATAACTCGATATTTTTTTTTTTTTTCCTTTTCTTTGAATGTATTTCTTTCATTTTCGGTGTGAACTTCTGGTTGATGACGTTGGTCTTGTTTTAATATCGATATTTCTGCTGCTCGATTAATTTTTTTTCATTTTTTTTTATTTATTGGTATCGATATTATTTTGACATTTTAGATTTTTTTTTTCCATTTATTGTCAATGTTTTTTTGTTTATTTTTTTTTTCTATATATATAACCACTGGTGGGCAAAAGTCGGAGGCCCACTAATCTCAACCAGAGCTGGGGAAACATCGGAAATCTGATCGTCAAAGGCCGACGCGTTCCGATACACGGCTTTTGAAGGTGTGTAAGTCAAAGGAAGTTGTGAAAACAGATAAGGGGAGTGTGTTTCAGACTTTATCAATTGAGTATATGCATGTAAGATTGAGCATAGCGGTTGAGTCTGGGGTCAGAGAGTTGGACAGAGAAATGAAGAGACTGTGTAGAAAGACGTGTTGCATGAATTCTCAACATTGCAAAAATTTTCCGAACTAGTCGTTGGGACATATGGCAAAAATATCACAGTAAAATTTTCAATAGTGAAAAGACGTTTTAAGCAAAAGAAAGTTGCTTCACCGATTTATTTTCTTGTAACAAAATAACTGAAAAAATTTGTTGTACTATTTTTGCCAACTTGTCCCAACGATTTGTTAGGACAATTTTTGCAGTGATTGGAGGAGGTACGACGAGAAACTTCAGAATAGCAATATCCATTGCAATAGCGATAGCATAGAGAGAGCGAAGTAACAATTCGACGGAAAGAATGCGATAGCAGAAAATTTGATAAGACGAAAAGCCCTAGATTCCACTTTTTCAAGGAAAGCTGTATGAGTGGAAATACCTCAGAAGTGTGATGCGTACTCCATACAAGGGCGAACAACGCCCTATAAAGAGCAATCAACTGTGGTGTCGTAAAGAAATTACGAAGCCGTTTTCTCTGCCCCAATTTGAAATACGAGAAAGATCAGAGGTTAGTTGCCCCAAGGCTAACCTACTTCCGTCAACTAACTGCTATTGGGAAGGGCGTCTTTCAAATTGAAAGGTGTAATGAAGGGTGGAGTCATCGGCATAGGAGTGGATAGGCGATGAAGTAACAGAGACAAGATCATTAATGAAAAATAGGAAAAGTGTTGGGGATAGGACAGAACCCTGAGCACCACTATTAATAAATATAAAAGATGAACGGTGACCGTCTACAGCAGCTCCTATATAATGGCCAGAAAGGAAGTCAGAGAGAAGGATAGATAGCAAATAAGGAAAGTTCCCCAACTCTGGATGGATATTAGTAGGCCTCCACCTCCAGTCTTTGCCCACCAGAGGATATATATATA